>CM035424.1:173567057-173664557 GCA_020310875.1 Ceratopteris richardii | reverse complement strand
TTGTGCATGTGTAAATGTATGTATGTTTGTATGTGTGAATGTGTATTTCTATGATTGGGTGTGTATTTATATGTCAGAACATGTATCTGTGTATATGTGAATATGTATGTATGTGTAAATGTGTACATGTGAATGTGTATGTATGTATGTATGTATGTATATAATCATATTATTAATATGTAATACCTTTTTTTGCTACACAATGAGATTCTCATGAATCAGAGGGAACTCCACCACCGTCTCATAACCATGCAAGGATTAATTACTATAAGTATATCAAACTTTTAGTTATAACATTTGATAGATACATACATGACTGATATTTGTTTTTTTATTGTTATATTTTAATCAAATTATGGTCAATCAGAGGCTACTTCACCACCTCTTACCCATGCGATGACTTCACATGTGTCATCCGATAGGAATTATGATGATTTTAACTACCAAGAGCATACTATATTTTGTTTCAGTCTTTTCTATGGCACCTATCGAAGACCATGATTGGAATGTATTGAACATGAGGTAGATTATGATATTTTTGAGTGTGTGTGCCACCACCTGATCAATGTTATAATGCTTGGGTATGTATTGATTCCATAAATTAATTTCATTCTTTTATTTTTAAATCATATATAGAAAATGAAATTATATGGAATATACAAGAATATTATATGTTTATCAATTACAAGCTTAGGTTTCTCAAAATCCTCTACCTCCTAGGTTAGAGACTAAAATGGTTGGAGATTATCCATTACCAACTCGTGATTGTCCTCTAGTACAAACATATGATATAAGAAGATATGTAAGATGGCATAGAGGACCACTTCCTTCAAATGGAAAGCTTCTTAACTTTTGGGGTGATTGCTATATGATTACTTCCTCCACTATCACTAGTGTTGGTCATGGCCTCTTTATTGTACAACATTTGCATGTGCCTTTGCACTCTGAAGTCATGCTTATGTCATTTTGTGGTCCTATATATAGATGAGGAGATTGGCATTGACTTACACATTACATTCAAAGCATGAGTACTTATGGATTATGTTTGAATGCAGCTTCTCTTGCCAATAGAGGGATTAAACATGTAGAAAATGCTAGATTATATATTGATGGAAGACCTTACACTCATGGAAATATAGCAGGTTTAATAAATAATAGCCAAGGATATAATAGTCCAATGACTAATTGTACATTTGAAGAGCATGAAAATAGTCATGAATCACCACATATGAGTAGAGATATGGCAAGATACATAGTTCTCAATGCTACTACTTCATTATGTGTTGGTGATGAATTATTAGTGAATTATGGATGGCATAGACCTCCAAGAGCACCTTCTAGAGAGCATTAGAAACCAAGAGCTCTAGATCTTGAGTCACATTCATCATGTGCATGAACACATAAACCATTTCTCCATGTTAAAAGCTATTAAAGTAAGGCCAAAGTGATAAAACCTAAGGTGAAAACAAGAATCTACATCGAACGAACACTTTTTGTCCACCTATTTTGTGTTGCAACAAAAACTCTAATTGATAGAAACTCTTTTCAAATTAACTTACATATTTAAATTTTTGTTTTAAGTTTATTTTTCATTCATGTATGGAATAATAATGATTTTTATTCATGTATGTAGATTCCAATGTATGACATTGATGATCTCCCACCACACCATTCAGAGTTGCCAATAAGACCTCATTTATCAGAAGCATCCATGAGGAGGCTATGCAAAATTGATCCTATAGAATATGCAAGATTGAAAGAACTATACTCAAAAGAAGACAAACTACAAGATTTATGCAATGATGATGATGGCATGGCAGATTTTAATGAGAATTGGTATCAAAATGACAGTGAAAGCATTGATATTTCTAAAAATGGATACATACATGCATACATGCATACATACATACATACATACATACATACATACATACATACATAACATACATACATACATACATACATACATACATACATACATACATACAGACATAACATACATACATACATACATACATACATAACATACATACATACATACATACAATACATACATACATACATACATACATACATACATACATACATACATACATACATACATACATACATACATACATACATACATACATACATACATACATACATACATACATACATACATACATACATACATACATACATACATACATACATACATACATACATACATACATACATACATACATACATACATACATACATACATACATACATACATACATACATACATACATACATACATACATAACATACATACATACATACATACATACATACATACATACATACATACATACATACATACATACATACATACATACATACATACATACATACATACATACATACATACATACATACATACATACATACATACATACATACATACATACATACATACATACATACATACATACATACATACATACATACATACACATATAGACACGCATGCATACATGTATATACATACACATATATTTATTTATTTATTCATTCATTTATTTATTCATTTTGATTAATAATACTTTTTTTTCATGAACTTGCAGGTTACTATTTGAAAGGTTTTTTACCAAGCAACGATATTCTTCCTACTTCACATGATGAAATGAAGAAGATAATCAACAATATTGGTATAGATTATCATTGTATACATGCATGTCCTAACTATTGTATTTTATACAGAGTTGAACATGGAGACTCTTTGATATGTCCAATCAATCTCCTCCATATAAGGACAAAGACGGCAAAATCCCAAAAAAGGTATTGAGACGTTTTTTATTAGATCCACAAATTAAATATGTTTCAAAACCCTAATTTATCAAAGCTTTTGACATGGGGATTTGATCATAAAAGTACTAATGGATTAATGAGAATTCAAGCAGATAGTACAGCTTTTTAGCATATTGATTCAAGATAGCTTGATTTTGCACAAGAGCCATGCAATCTAAAGTTACGCCTTGCATTAGATGGGATGAATCCATTTTTTATGAAATCAAGTAAATGGTCCACATCCACATGGCCAGTGATAGTCATCAGTTACAATCTCCCACCATACCTTAGCATTAAAAAAGAGCATTTAATGCTTTCATTCTTAATCCTAGGAAAAAGACAAGTTGAAGACATGAATATATATCTTTCTCCTCTCATTGATGATCTCAAAGAGTTATGGAGAGGTATTAATGTTATTAATGTATCAAAAAACATTAATCAAAGACATATCATGGTTCATGAAATTATGGCTTGGATGATACATGATTTTTTAGGATATAGCATTTGTTCAAGTAATGATGTATTTTTTAACTTAATATATATACAATTTTATGTGAGTAAATTAATTATTTTTTGATGGTTTTCATGCATGCAGGAATATCTGTTAAGGGATATAAGGCTTGTATTTATTGTGGTTATTGGTTGAGATCAATTTATAGTAAGAATCTCAACCAAAATATTTATCTTCAACATCAATGGTTCTTACTTAAAGATCATCCCTTACAATGCAAAAGAGAAATGATATATTTTAATGGAGAGATTGAAATAGGTTAGTTTCCAAATCCAATGATACCTACGGATTGGTATCGAAAATGGACAGAATAGCCTCATATGGATCCACAATTTGAAATCTTCAATGAGGATGAAGATTATGAGAATGTGAAGATTATAGGTAAGAGAAAACTGTCACTAGTAGAGAATACATTGATATGGTATTCTTTCAAGTATTGGAGAGAGTTAAAGATCTATCATCTTCTTCATCCTATGCATATATTCAAGAATATTGGTTTTTCATAATGGAGACATCTTCTTGGATTAAAAGACATAGTAGCATCAAGAAATAATTTAAAGGATCAAAACTCAAAACCAAAGTTATGGCCAACTTTTTATAAAAATTGATAAGGAACAACTTATGAACCTACTCCTTGGATACTTACGACAAAGGAGATGCAAACTATCAACAGCAAGGTTCAGTTGATTCGAACAACTACATAATATGGAGCATCTTTCCAAAATAATGTTTACTTTGGATGACAGGAGCTTATGTGGGTTAAAGACACATGATTGGCATAACTTTCTGAAGCACATTCTACCTCTTGTTATCGATGGATTTTCAACAAAAAGAAGTATGGGACGTGATCTATTGTCTTGGATCACTTATAAGGTAATTATCATACTTTTATGTCCAATATATATGACTATTTGATATCTTTTTTTATGAATTAATTTATTTATAATTTAATTTATGATTGATAGTAAATGGATTACATAAAAAGAGATTGACAAAGACTTGATTCCTCAAAAGAACCATGAATGCAAAGAGCTACTATATCTGATGAAGAAAGAGCTTCCAACATCATTTATTATTATTCAAGTTCATTTGTTGATCCATCTTGTGGATGAAATAGAGATTGTGGGAGTTGTAAGCACTCAATGGATGTTTTGAGTCGAGCAATTTATGGGAAAATTAAAAGTTTATGTATGAAAAGATAGCAAAAACAAAAGATCTATGGCAAAGGGATGGAGACTTGAGGAGTGCATGTACTACGTTAGTGAATAGCTTGAAAGAGTTCATGAAAAAGCTCTACATGCATGAACTAACTAGTCTCCTTCAAAATTCATAGATGATGTATTATCAAGTAAGGGAGTTCCATTTCAATTTTCATTGCAAGAAAAAGTGATATTTTTACCTTTATTACATATAATAATGAATGCATGCAAGCATTTCTTAATGAATATGAACAAGAACTTCAAAATCTCCAAAGTAAACGACAGAAAAACAAAAGATATAAATGGAATCTAGATAGGAATGAGAATACAGATATATCTTCTTTCACGGATTGGCTATATACTCATATATAATGGGTCAATGCAAATAATGAACAAATCTTAGATAAGCAAAGGGATTAAATGATAAGTTGTTAAAGAAAGGTAATTTATTTCTACTAATATTATATTCTTACACACATATGTATATTTGTTTCTTTTCTAATAGTTTATATATTAGTGTACACCTAATTTTTCACTAATATATGGGCTTATGGACAATATGTCAGAATCAAAGTTCAAAGTTATTGATTCTTTGCATAAAACACAAGATTTTTGCATTGTTCCTTCTTTCAAGCAATTATCACATGCTAGTTCAAAAGATACAAACTTTATAGATAGTGAATTTGGTACATGGGGACCATTGTTTCTATATATGAAATATCGTTTTGTAGCTTCAAACACGTTAAAAAATCATATTTTTATGATATAATTTATTATTCTTTCAAGCACATAATAATGAAGTTTTTTTTTATAGGTTATTTTGAAGGTAGATTAGTTTCCAATTGAGTATAAAGATAATATCCACGTTGAGAAGGGACTTATATGGGTTTTGTTCAACTTTCTCTTCAAAACAAATGTGATTAGCAAAAGAACCATATACTCTTCTTCAGCATATTGAAGAAGCACTATTTTATAAAAACCCTGATGTTCATCTTTGGTGGCAAGTCATTCATGTTCAACCTAGAGGTTGATCATTGTTTGATAACTTTATTGTTAGAGAGATTAAAGAAAGTCATGTTGATGATCCATCATCAAATATTGATTTACCAGCATCTCAGAGAGAAGTTAGAATCATTCTACATGACAATAATAATAATCTATTTCATCAGAATGATAATACTCTACATGTTAATTCTACTGTATGTGTGTGTTAATGTGTGTATACATGTATGTGTGTGTGTATATGTATGTGTGTGTATGTGTGTGTTTGTTATGTATGTGTATGTATATATGTGTATGCGTATGTATGTGTGTATGTGTATGTGTATGTGTATGTGTATGTGTATGTGTATGCATATGTGTATGTGTATGCGTATGCGTATGCATATGTGTATGCACATGCGCATGCGCATGCGCATGCATGTATGTGTGTGTATGTGTATGTGTATGTGTATGTGTATGTGTATGCGTATGCGTATGCGTATGCGTATGCGCATGCGCATGAGCATGAGCATGAGCATGAGCATGAGTATGAGTATGTGTGTATGCATGTATGTATGTATGTGTGTATGTGTGTATGTGTGTATGTGCATGTATGTATATATGTGTGTATGTATATGTGTATGTGATTGTATGTTTGTGTGTAGATAAGTATGTGGATAAGGTCTTAAGCTAGTAGAATATGCAAATAATTGCACCTATATTCAGCTATCTCTACGCTATTTCTCGCAACTTATCCAGTTTATTTTACCCACAAGCCACAATTTGACTAATGTGGTTCACGTTCCCGATTCCTCAGTAGAACCTCTCTATTTTCCTGAGTCCAAGTCTTCTCACTTCCTTCTTTCCGATTTCTCAACCCTTCTCTTCTTCCTCTATTAAACACAATATCTTTCACTCTCAACCCCAAACACCCTCACTCAAACACACACCGATTCAAGCACACCAACTCATGCACACCCAGATGCAACGCACTCACACCCAAATGTTCTTACATACCTTGTACATACAACCGCACACACAACCACTCTCTTTCTTTTTCACACGTGGTTGCACACACTTACCCTATTTGTTCTCTCTCCCACTTTTCTAACACATACTCACACTCCCGTGCACCCTTGACCCCCCTTTTTCTCACTCACCCACATGTATGCTCACACCTAGAGACACACACCCATGCACTGTTGGGTTGTCTTCTTCTTCCACACACCTCGTAATCTCAAGCACCTTTCATACTCATGTTCACATAAGCAGTCCAGCATACACACTCGTTCTCTCGCGCATGCATACATCTCCCCATCCATATTCATCCGATTTCCATCCCTTTTCCTTCCTACTTCCTTCTTGTATTATTGGGAGAAACAAATGCTAGCTCTATTACTTAGCTACCACCCTTTTTCAAGTTAACTCTTCTACCTATGGTGTAGTGTTCATGAGGGAAGAGTGCAACACAAACCTCGATCATTCCAATGCAATTCCAAGGCAATCAGTCCTCTTTCCCAGTTGGCAAATGTTCCATGAGCTTAGTGGTCACTCTCAGGGAATGCATTCAAAGGGATAAGTTGCAGTATCACTTAATATAATTAGAGCGACTGTTTTAAAACAAGAAAAAACTATTTCTCCCTCCCACTATTGTAGCGCATGTTTTCCCTATGATTTGGAATGTACATATATCTCATATGTTAATAGTTACTTCACACTTGGGAACTCGAGCTATTGCAATTTTTCTCGACTTCACACAATTGCAAACCCGTCTGATCTCTCTCCAACAATCAGTTTACCCAGCGCATATCAACCCCTTTTTGTAAGGGAAATAAAGCACATAATAAGACGAGAGCGTTTTATCCTTGGGGGAAGCTTCTCAGAGTTGCGTATGGCAATGCTTTTGGAGATGTTGGCCTAGGAAATAGCAAGAACAACGTTTCAAACTCAAGGCAACCACACCCCTTCTGATTGGAAAACATAACTTTTCATGAATTTGGCCATGATCCCTTTCCAAACATCAATATGTACTTTCATTTTTTAAGTAGGCGTAAGCACGTATGATTTATACCGCTAAGTGTTTTGGCTTCCATTACCATAGTTTCTACATACCAGTGGCATAAATGACAAAAAGGAAATGCAGTAGCACACAACCATTTTTCGTTGCCCTGCTGAAGCTATAGCCCCTCAATACTGTACTACACTGACAGCTGGTTGAAAACCTATTACTAGATGCCTTCCATCAACAAGGCACGCCACCATATTCACTGAATAATTTCGTGATTGCAGGAATTCAAAGTGCACAGTCAGTATATTACCTTGATTTTTCGAATACAGACATACACAATTGTAAACATCACCTCTCATGAGTTTGAATTATACACTTTCAGTTACCTTCATATCAATCATCAGCGTAGCCCAATGCCAACACTGCAACTTGCAATTTTTCGCAATAGATTAGGAGTTCATGGAGTCGTCTCAAATCCTATTCCATCTAAATCCTTGAGATGATGAGCGTAGAGAAATAATTAAGAGACAGACCTCAGACCGACGGAATATAAGTCCTCGATGTAGAGTTAACACCTTTTCCAAAGATTTCCTGCGCACCCAGTTGCAAGGGAAATCAGGCGTGCCTCCAAATCTTCTGCTTCTAGCTCCCCTTGATTTTTCACCAACGCCAAACTTGGACGACGTTGCACCCTTCAAGCACCTTTATCTCCTTTTGCTTTGGATACAGAACCCTAGATGTCTGCACCCCTTCTTCTCTTCCTCTCCCGAAGAAGTAAACCCTCCGGAGAACACCCCCCTTCACCTCATTGTGTTGCACCCAGCCTTCAGCCAGCTGGAACGAAGAAAAAAAAAACCCAGATGCTCTCCTGCTCTGATATCTTTATGAAATCCCTCCACGAGATGGGTATTCCTCCCCTCCCTCAGATCTGCAGTCAAGCTTCTTGCTATGGCGGAGAACAAGAACAGTGATTCCTCCCCACGAGCAAAAAAGAGACTCAGAAAAAGCCCCCCCCTGCTTCAGTCTTGCAGGCACCTCTCACTTACTCTGGTGCCTTACTCTCTTCTCAGAATGATCGAACAAGCAGCTAACCAACTAACCCACTGGCCAAGGAGGTGGCAGTTTATAAACTGGGAAGGGGAAGAGGTCAGATTTCTGTTGACCACACGTGGGGCTGCATGGACTTGGGTGCACGTGGGGGTTTTGGGATTGCAGGAGTGGACGTCAGGGTAGAGGGAAAGTGGGCAGAGGAGTGGAAAAGAGTGGGGGAAGGAGTGGGGGATAATGGCAAAGGAGTGGAGGAGACTGGCAGGGAAGTCAGGTACAAAGCCTGACAAGTCAGGCAGAGGGGAGTGGGGCATGTACAATCACTCTGAAAAAACTAGAGAGAGAGCGGGGAAGGTCAATCAAAAAGTGATTGGGCGACAGCTCCCTGAAATTTAAGATCCGTGTGGAGCTCTTCCTCCCATCCCATCAGGAGAGCTAATTGACTTTATTGCACCTTAAGCTCCAGAAGCGTTACCCTATAAGAACAGAGAAACACCCCAGCTGAGATGGCTGCAATTGTTGGCCCTGAGATTATCGCAAACATGTCACGATCCAGAAAAGGTCGATAATCACATTTTATATATGGTGACGACTTTTGTGACCTGTAAATCAGACCAACCCATCTACTAGGTGTCATTTCAACAATTCCTGAACTATTATCATATGAGATTTTGATTTCATTCCTAACTATAGAGTGGTACAACTCAGAAAGAACTTCTCGAGGTAAATCCTGACCCCCATTGATGCCCCTGTTGTTCTTGATGAAGTCTTCTTCTGTCATCTTTTTTTTTTACCTGAGAATTATGTTGATCAGTATTCAGCATAATAAGGGAATATGCTAACAAGAATGCAGCATCTTTGTCAGCAAGTATTTGATTCGACTGTTCATAATACCTCCCAGCAAAGGCTTCCAGAACCTTGTGAATTTTCTGTGCCTCACCAGGTAAGCGGAATGTTTCCAAGAAAGTTTGCATAGCTGCATCCAGAGTCATACCTTGGAAATCAAAAGTTCTAGCAAATTCTGCAAGTACTTGCAGACAGAACTCATCAGGATAACCTAAAAAATCACCTAGCAAACTCTTATCTAGCCCTGTAGTGTACCTAAAGAAACAGGCAACACTCCAGGGGTCCAACTTTTCAGGGAGTAGGCGGATCCCTTGCAAAAACTCAAGGCCCTTTTTTGGATCTCTGTTGAAATGCAGACCAATCATTAACCTTCTCTTGATGTATTTCTGGCGTTGAACAAATTTTACCCAACTTTTGGGATCTTTATAGTTCTCACATTTCAGTGTCCAGAATGGCACATACTCTCGTGTTTCATTTGGATTGGCAACCTCTAAAACAGGAATAATAGAACCTGAAGCACCTACCCTCTCAGTCATACTGTGTATAACAGCAATAAGCCCTTCGAGAGCCAAAATATGCATAGCAGATAAAGGACAATTAACAGGAAAGGCACTTTTTGAAAGCAAATTCCCCAGTTCTTCAAATATGTTACCACATTTGATATCACAATCAAAATTGGCATACATCTCAGGCATAAATGTAGACTGTCTGCAGAAATCAACCAATGCTTCCATGGCAACCTCTTGCTGTTGATAGCTAGCCCCATACTTTCCTTGGGCATTGAAAGAATAAGAGGATTCATATTTGAGAGCCCCAGCTGCATGAGAAAACGGAAAAGATCATCTTGAACAAGAGCTATCAACTCAGGATGATAGCCAAATGATGATCCACCTAGCTCAACTGCTGAATTGATTAACCCCAATGCAAAAAGTGGCACATCTTCATCAATTGCAAGTAGATTCTGCCCAGTGACCATTCCAGAATCTACAATATTTAGAAGTGAGCACAAATAGCGAAATATTTCAACAATCCCCACAATGCCATATGGCTGAATAATTAGATGAACCTTATTCCCCAAATCATGATCAATAATTTGTCCATTCTCCTTTCTTCCTTCTGAAACGTCACCGCTTCCTGTTGCAGGAATACCATCTGCCCGTGGCCATGTTCCATCCACAGACTCAACTTCAAGTCCGTTCGAACTGACAGAACTAATTTTTGCTAAATCAGCATTGTCATTATGTGACCCATTGGCAATATCTCCGCTTTCATTGCCAAAAGATGATGATCCAGGACTGGTTAGCAGCCTCTTTCTTTTCATTAGTAGTCTTAAACTCTGCCGAATGCCTGTAACAATTACCCTTTATCTTATAATAGAAGACAAGAGATTCTCCATTGTCAGAATAAGGAATCAAATGTTCATCAATAATCATCAGTATCTCATGACAATTTTCGAGAGCTCTTCCTCAACTTTATGCCTATATTCCCTGATGCACTTCGCATTTTTCTCGTTGCCCTTTCCCTCCTCTTTGTGTTCTGTTGCAGACAGAATCCTCCGGGATGCCCGACGAGCATAAGATTTTTTGTAGCGATTAGAGAGTAAATTTCTTTCCTCTACGGAAAGCTCAACATTAAGCTCGCAATCTTCTTCATAGCATCTACCATGTCATCGTAGCATTCAGCTTGCTCAGCAAGCTTAGCCATGTACACGTGGCTCTCATGCTCCTTCTCCATACCCATGACCTCATATCTGTGAGAATCAGATGACCTGCAAGCCTACGCGGACAGCCAAACTTCAAAGCGAACGTGAAACTAGTATCACTGTTTAGTTGTTCTGAGCAGCAAAGAAGAAAAGCAACAAACAGAAGAAGAAGACTGGAACTCCTTAGGTGACGTGAAAAATCTGTGGAAGAATAATGCAAGTAAATTGGTGTGCCTCTTCCTTCAAGTATAGAATGACTGACGTTCCCCTTTAAATAATAAACTCAGGGTTCATCTCTTCTTAAATAATAAAAGAGCTTATGTCTGCTTCAGCCTCCCAGACCCGCTGCTTCTTAGATTTAGGGCTAAAATGAGATTATTTGCTCCAGCAAGTCCTTTATTTTCCTTGAGTACTTTTACAAAATTAGCTATATCACTCTGTGCAATGGTGTCGAGGCTATTGATTAATTCTTCTTTGGTCATTCCAATTCCAGGGTCTGTGATAATGAGCATTTTCCTATCAGTACGAGCTCGAATTCTTAATGCAAATTCAGCTTCCACACCCAATAGGTTTGGATCTGTTGTGCTTAAAAACCTCAACTTATCCAGTGGATCACTTGCATTGCTGATCAGTTCCTCAAAACACTTCTTTGTGACTATATAGACTGTGTACCATGAGATCCTGTAGTCGACTCACCTCTGCTTGATAAGAATGCTTCTCTCCTATATCTGACACTAAAAATGTTTCATTCCCATGAGGACTCGGATTGACTAGTGTAGTTGAAGGCATCTTTGTAGACTGTTACACTAGGAGATGCGCTTGTACCACCCGTTGTAGTAGACTTGTATTATGCTTGTGTTAGGTGAATATTGAGCCAGTCTCCTTCAAAGCCATGCTCCTCGAAACTAAACCAGGCTGAGCAGGAATCAACCTGCTGTTCCCAGAAGTAGAAAGATGTGTTTTGCATTGGTAAGCCTTATTCACTACATTTGTATGGAAAACAGTTGCTTTGGAGAATAGAAGCAAAAATACAGATTTTCGAATCACTCTGAGGTAGTGGTGAACAGTGATAGCTGCAAACATCTGCACTAGGACGACGGAAATGCCAAGCCCCAACGAACCAGAAGTAGTAGCGGCATACTCTGATTTCTTGTACAGATCACTCTTCACCTAAATTTTGGGAATATCTACCCTCCTTCAAGCCCATGGCACACAATGAGGACAATTGATTACAGAGTTCCACTCTGCTTCTCAAGCAAGAAGACTAGCGGCAAGTTTTGGTTGTAGTGTCTGTGTATTTGAATATGCATGTATTTGCGGCTTGCACCATGCAGAATTTCTCTAATTCGGTCTGTCTCCTCGTCCACAATTGAAATGAGGAGGAGAGGGAGAGTGGGAGAGACCCCCCCCATCACTTCTGCTTGCTCCCTCCCTTGCATGCGGGGAAAGAGCCGACTAAAGGTGACAAAACAGGGGAGAGACAGAACACGACACCCCTCCTCCAACTAACGGACGTTCATCTTTTTTTCTCTTTTTTTTTTTTTATTGGTATTATCTTCTTCCTTTGTCTTTTTTCTTTGTTTTTTTTTCCTTTTTTTTTTATTTGTTTTCTTTTTCTTCCAAATTGAAAATATATCATCCCTAAAATTTGAGATGCCCAGATGAAGGAACCATGAGGTTCGCACCTACATGCCTATCCATACTCACACATCTGTGTTCTCCAACAATTTCACACACATATGATGGTGTGCACATTATCCCAAATGCTTAATGACGAATATATTCCTTTTAATACATGCTTACCCACACATCTCCCTAGCAAACACATCCTTTGCAATCATGCACTCGACACCATATCCATGTTGACATATGCACACATATTCATATATGTGAACATCAAAACAATTTCTTTCGGGATATTTGAACAAGATCATATTTCAAAGAGCTACATTTTTTTATAAACACCACATTAGTAGACTTAAGATCAACACAAACTTTTGCTAACATACTCCCCTCTTCTTGCTTGCGACGTCGTCCCCGACGAGCCAATTAGTACCTTCACTCAAACCATTCAACCTGTGATCATCACTCAATCAAATACAAATCTTTACCTTGCATACCTATTCTCTTCTTCTTCAATGTAGGACTTGCAATCACACTCAAGCCTTATGCATTAGTATCAAAACCAATCACATCACTCACCAAATTCATATACCTTCTCGTATCCTTTGTTGCCATGTCCTCTTGTCTACAACTCATCAAACATATTAGATCATTTTTCATCAAATTACAATATCTACAACCAAAATGAAAAGACAAGCATATCAATCATCCACATCACACATGTATACTCAACACACACATGATGATCCCGTATCACACATGCATTCTTGTCACGCACCACATACCCATACAAACAGAAAGCGGAACCACATTTCCTTCCCGACACTCTTCTCGGCCATTCAATCAATACCTCATGAATCTCTATTCCAAATGCATACTCAACCCACTTTTCACACACACCATATATATGTAAGCACATGCATTCTTAAATTTCATTTTTTGATGCCCTTACCGGCTATACTACCACCTCTCCAATCCTTCTTCCGGTTCTCATCGAGTCCTCCCGTTTATTTTTCATGCCTCTTCGACCTAGGATTTTCACTACCCACTTGCCTTTTCATTGAATCTTTACTCTTTTTCGCTTCTCAACTAGATTCTATGCTAAGTCACCACCACCTCTCTGAAAATGATGGACACACGGCAAAGACGTCTCATGCCTAACACGAGCTCACTCTGACACGATCGCTCATCGTCGACATGCTTCAGGATATCGCAAGTAGTTGCACAACCTAAGAACCAAAATGAGCACCTTCCAAGAGTTCGCAGACGAACAAAGTCACCAGCATGCTTGGATCCCTCGAGTCCAAATCTTCCATAGGCACGTCGCAGCCAAAACCCTAGCCGAGCTTAAGCTTCGATTCGACATGCCTCATCAGGAGTCCACACATTCCCAGATCCCCACAACACAGACACATTCCCCCATCCGAGCATCATGCTCTCTCACCTCTCTTTTGTCCCCCCTCGAGCGAGGAATTTTTCTCATTCATATTTTCACATTTTTCTTCTCTTTTTTTTTTTTCATTTTTCTTCACATATTTACCCACATTTGCCGGCCTACGCTCAAGCTGGATGCGACTCGTGGACTCGACCACCCGATCGAGTTTGTTCCACCCATCTACCAACCCAATGCAATGCACGACACAAACGTCTAGCCCTATGCGAAACCGACGTCGGTTCGTGGCTTTGACCACCCGGCCAAAGTGGATCCACCCACCTATTGGCCCACATAGGTGCGTAGCCACATGCACACATACATAAACATATATATATTTTTTTTTCATTTTTTTTTCATTCCCGCATCTCGAGAATTAGGAGACAAAAGAAAGGACCTTTTCCCGACCCAACCAATCACGACACACACATATAAACTCCCTGTGGACATCCCGATGAGACACCTCTCCTCTTTACCGCTACTCAAGCCAAGATCCGACCACTAATGCCATGCTCAACTTTTCCTCTCGAAATCTGCACACACTAACTACCTTGTCAACCTGAAAACCTCAAAAAATGCCACTTCAGTTCCTAAGCGTATAACAAACTCGATCCATCCATCCTCACGTTTCAGATTCGCAATCCCACAAAGCAAACCCTAGTCAGACCTAAGCTATCCTTGCCCATGACATACCTAGTCAAACACATGCTACCATGAGTTCACTTTTCTATTCTCTCAAGTTTTTCACTCAAGATTCTCCGATCCTTAAGCTTTTTACTCTCTAAACTAACGCTCAAGTCCACTTTTATTCATTCCCATTCTTTTTATTTCCCGAGCTTCATCTTCTTGTCTCATCTACCCTCACTTCTTTGACTCTCATCCGACTTCTTCGAACATCACCTCCACTCGAGATTACCAGTTACCTTTTGAATCTACTCATCGCCACTCCTTACCGCTGGTCATGTCCATTCTATTTTTCACTCACCCGTTGTTCTACCTTTGGTCATCCCATTTTTATCCACCTCATCCTCTTTTTCTTTCTCTCTATTGATCATAACCCC
Organism: Ceratopteris richardii; assembly: GCA_020310875.1. Classification (NCBI taxonomy): domain Eukaryota; kingdom Viridiplantae; phylum Streptophyta; class Polypodiopsida; order Polypodiales; family Pteridaceae; genus Ceratopteris; species Ceratopteris richardii. The sequence continues at coordinate 173,649,333 of CM035424.1, read as the reverse complement.
TACCACAAACCATCTCTTCAACACCTCCTCAATCATTTCCCTTTTTATCTCCAAACCCGTCTTTGTAAAGATTCCACGTGATTTGCTGGTTTTTGTAGATGTCCTCTACCCAGACAAGACGCTTCGTAAGGTCTTGGGCACTATCTGTGAATATGTTTCTTAATTCGTCAACCTTCGTAGCTAGTTCCCTCAATCCTCGTGTATTTAGGTCTGTATCATTTCGATGTTGTGCTATTTTGCAATCTACACACATCATCTGTTTTTGCAACTTCACATTCTCTGGTTCCAACTCATGCATCCTCTTTTCATTTTCTTGAAGAACATTCTCTATTTTCCCAAATAAATCATACAGCCTCTCAATTTTCTCTTGCAACATCACATGTTTTCTCTCGAGCTCCTTAGCTCCATCTTTATGTTTTCGCTCAATTTCATCAAGCTTCTCCACTAGACCAAGCTCTTCACATCTTCTTCCTTCTAAGTTTTCTAGCTTCTTTTCTAACTCATCCCCTCTCGACTCTACTCCTCCAATTCTTCTATTGACATCCTGAAAACTCTTCTCTAACTGACCAATGAGGGCTTTTACAATTGCCCCCAAAGTGTTCGTCTTTTCTATCTCTCCTCCTAATGCACTCAGATTATTGAGCATTGTCTGCAACTCCTTATCCATTCTATCTACTTTTTCATCTTTCTCTACACACTTCCGTCTTTCCTTCTCTCTCTCACTCATCCATCTAGCTAGCTCTCCTTTCAACCTCGCATTTTCTTTTTCCAATTCTCCCATCTTCTTATCACTCTCTACTTGGGCACACTTAATCTTTGCTAACTCCAACTCAAATTCCTCATTGATCCTACCTGCTTCATCACTGTACCTACAGATAACTTCTTGCACTCTACTAATCTTCCGCTCTCCTTGCTCTATCCGTCTCACCAAGTCATCCTCGTGTTCGATTTCATCTTCGGTTGTAAACCCATAGCAGTCTACTATTACTAAGTCAGTACTGATCTCAAGAGCCTCCCTTTCTATGTCCTTACTCTTCCAAACAACTTTTCGACTCTAAAGTCTCTCAATTTCCTTTCTCAGGTTTTTGTTTTCCCTTCTTAACTCTATGTTTTTGTTTTCCCTCAAATTCCATTGCTCCTTCCATTCCTCCTGTATTTTAGTTTGGTTTTTCTCTAATCTCTCAATCTTAGTTCTATCACTATCTCGCTCCTCACTTATCAAGTTTACTTGACATTGTAAGCTTTCCACGAGTTCTATTAAGACTTTTTCTTGAGATTCATTTACCTTATTTTCCCTCGTATAATCCATATCCTTAGTTGCTAAGACTTCATTTCCTACCTTTTTCACTCCAGTATATCTTCCATTGTCAACTTCCACATAAAGAGTAGGGAGAGAAAAACTAGTTTCCTTCCTGGTGACCTTCTCGAGAGAGGCTTCCTTTGCCTCGCATGCATGTTCACATAGACTCTTTTTTCCACAATCTTCACACATAGGGACAAAGTCCAACGGAGAAAATACTCGAGGACAGAATTTGGCAATGTGCCCAATCTCTTCGCAACACCAACATCTGATATAATTGGAGATAGGACCAAATCGAGGACGTTTGTTCATGTAGTTCCTCATTGCTCGCACGAATCTAGTTGGTCGGTTGGTCCGTCCATAATTCATCGACCTCGGGTCAATTTTCTGAGAACCACAAGCTTTCCTTTGTTGCACCATTTCTTTAACGAAGACCCAAGCAAATTTGGGGTCGAGTTGGCTCTGCCACACGATTGGGGCACCGAGCAAACTCGTAGCAATCTCTCTGAGATATGCTAAGCCAATCCCAAGTAGGATCGCCAAATGGATAAGGTCTTAAGCTCGTAGAATATGCAAATAATTGCACCTATATTCAGCTATCTCTACGCTATTTCTCGCAACTTACCCAGTTTATTTTATCCACAAGCCACAATTTGACTAATGTGGTTCACGTTCCCGATTCCTCAGTAGAACCTCTCTATTTTCCTGAGTCCAAGTCTTCTCACTTCCTTCTTTCCGATTTCTCAACCCTTCTCTTCTTCCTCTATTAAACACAATCTCTTTCACTCTCAACCCCCAACACCCTCACTCAAACACACACCGAGTCAAGCACACCAACTCATGCACACCCAGATGCAATGCACTCACACCCAAATGCTCTTACATACCTTGTACATACAACCGCACACACAACCACTCTCTTTCTTTTTCACACGCGGTTGCACACACTTACCCTTTTTGTTCTCTCTCCCACTCTCTAACACATACTCACACTCCCGTGCACCCTTGACCCCCCTTTTTCTCACTCACCCACATGTATGCTCACACCTAGAGAAACACACCCATGCACTGTTGGGTTGTCTTCATCTTCCACACACCTCGTAATCTCAAGCACCTTTCATACTCATATTCACATAAGCAGTCCAGCATACACACTCGTTCTCTCGCGCATGCATACATCTCACCATCCATATTCATCCGATTTCCATCCCTTTTCCTTCCTACTTCCTTCTTGTATTATTGGGAGAAACAAATGCTAGCTCTATTACTTAGCTACCACCCTTTTTCAAGTCAACTCTTCTACCTATGGTGTAGCGTTCATGAGGGAAGAGTGCAACACAAACCTCGATCATTCCAATGCAATTCCAAGGCAATCAGTCCTCTTTCCCAATTGGCAAATGTTCCACTTAGTGGTCACTCTCAAGGAATGCATTCTAAGGGATAAGCTGCAGTATCACTTAATATAATTAGAGCGACTGTTTTAAAACAAGAATAAACTATTTCTCCCTCCCACTGTTGTAGCGCATGTTTTCCCTATGATTTGGAATGTACATATATCTCATATGTTAATAGTTACTTCACACTTGGGAACTCGAGCTATTGCAACTTTTCTCGACTTCACACAATTGCAAACCCCTCTGATCCCTCTCCAACAATCAGTTTACCCAGCGCATATCAACCCCTTTTTTGTAAGGGAAATAAAGCACATAATAAGACGAGAGCGTTTTATCCTTGGGGGAAGCTTCTCAGAGTTGCGTATGGCAATGCTTTTGGAGATGTTGGCCTAGGAAATAGCAAGAACAACGTTTCAAACTCAAGGCAACCACACCCCTTTTGATTGGAAAACATAACTTTTCATGAATTTGGCCATGATCCCTTTCCAAACATCAATATGTACTTTCATTTTTTAAGTAGGCGTAAGCACGTATGATTTATACCGCTAAGTGTTTTGGCTTCCATTACCATAGTTTCTACATACCAGTGGCATAAATGACATCAAACAGGAAATACAGTAGCACACAACCATTTTTCGTTGCCCTGCTGAAGCTATAGCCCCTCAATACTGTACTACACTGACAGCTGGTTGAAAACCTATTACTAGATGCCTTCCATCAACAAGGCACGCCACCATATTCACTGAATAATTTCGTGATTGCAGGAATTCGAAGTGCACAGTCAGTCTATTACCTTGATTTTTCGAATACAGACATACACAATTGTAAACATCACCTCTCATGAGTTTGAATTATACACTTTCAGTTACCTTCATATCAATCATCAGCGTAGCCCAATGCCAACACTGCAACTTGCAATTTTTCGCAAAAGATTAGGAGTTCATGGAGTCGTCTCAAATCCTATTCCATCTAAATCCTTGAGATGATGAGCGTAGAGAAATAATTAAGAGACAGACCTCAGACCGACGGAACATAAGTCCTCGATATAGATTTAACACCTTTTCCAAAGATTTCCTGCGCACCCAGTTGCAAGGGAAATCAGGCGTGCCTCCAAATCTTCTGCTTCTAGCTCCCCTTGATTTTTCACCAACGCCAAACTTGGACGACGTTGCACCCTTCAAGCACCTTTATCTCCTTTTGCTTTGGATACAAAACCCTAGATGTCTGCACCCCTTCTTCTCTTCCTCTCCCGAAGAAGTAAAACCTCCGGAGAACACCCCCCTTCACCTCATTGTGTTGCACCCAGCCTTCAGCCAGCTGGAACAAAGAAAAAAAAAACCCCAGATGCTCTCCTGCTCTGATATCTTTATGAAATCCCTCCACGAGATGGGTATTCCTCCCCTCCCTCAGATCTGCGGTCAAGCTTCTTGCTATGGCGGAGAACAAGAACAGTGATTCCTCCCCACGAGCAAAAAAGAGACTCAGAAAAAGCCCCCCCCTGCTTCAGTCTTGCAGGCACCTCTCACTTACTCTGGTGCCTTACTCTCTTCTCAGAATGATCGAACAAGCAGCTAACCAACTAACCCACTGGCCAAGGAGGTGGCAGTTTATAAACTGGGAAGGGGAAGAGGTCAGATTTCTGTTGACCACACGTGGGGCTGCATGGACTTGGGTGCACGTGGGGGTTTTGGGATTGCAAGAGTGGACGTCAAGGTAGAGGGAAAGTGGGCAGAGGAGTGGAGGAGAGTGGGGGAAGGAGTGGGGGATAATGGCAGAGGAGTGGAGGAGACTGGCAAGGAAGTCAGGTACAAAGCCTGACAAGTCAGGCAGAGGGGAGTGGGGCATGTAGAATCACTCTGACAAAACTAGAGAGAGAGCGGGTAAGGTCAATCAAAAAGTGATTGGGCGACAGCTCCCTGAAATTTAAGATCCGTGTGGAGCTCTTCCTCCCATCCCATCAGGAGAGCTAATTGACTTTATTGCACCTTAACCTCCAGAAGCGTTACACTATAAGAACAGAGAAACACCCCAGCTGAGATGGCTGCAATTGTTGGCCCTGAGATTATCGCAAACATGTCACGATCCAGAAAAGGTCGATAATCACATTTTATATATGGTGACGACTTTTGTGACCTGTAAATCAGACCAACCCATCTACTAGGTGTCATTTCAACAATTCCTGAACTATTATCATATGAGATTTTGATTTCATTCCTAACTATAGAGTGGTACAACTCAGAAAGAACTTCTCGAGGTAAATTCTGACCCCCATTGATGCCCCTGTTGTTCTTGATGAAGTCTTCTTCTGTCATCTTTTTTTTTTTTACCTGAGAATTATGTTGATCAGTATTCAGCATAATAAGGGAATATGCTAACAAGAATGCAGCATCTTTGTCAGCAAGTATTTGATTCGACTGTTCATAATACCTCCCAGCAAAGGCTTCCAGAACCTTGTGAATTTTCTATGCCTCACCAGGTAAGCGGAATGTTTCCAAGAAAGTTCGCATAGCTGCATCCAGAGTCATACCTTGGAAATCAAAAGTTCTAGCAAATTCTGCAAGTACTTGCAGACAGAACTCATCAGGATCACCTAAAAAATCACCTAGCAAGCTCTTATCTAGCCCTGTAGTGTACCTAAAGAAACAGGCAACACTCCAGGGGTCCAACTTCTCAGGGAGTAGGCGGATCCCTTGCAAAAACTCAAGGCCCTTTTTTGGATCTCTATTGAAATGGTCTGCACCAATCGTTAACCTTCTCTTGATGTATTTCTGGCGTTGAACAAATTTTACCCAACTTTTGGTTCTCACATTTCAGTGTCCAGAATGGCACATACTCTCGTGTTTCATTTGGATTGGCAACCTCTAAAACAGGAATAATAGAACCTGAAGCACCTACCCTCTCAGTCATACTGTGTATAACAGCAATAAGCCCTTCGAGAGCCAAAATATGCATAGCAGATAAAGGACAATTAACAGGAAAAGCACTTTTTGAAAGCAAATTCCCCAGTTCTTCAAATATGTTACCACATGTGATATCACAATCAAAATTGGCGTACATCTCAGGCATAAATGTAGACTGTCTGCAGAAATCAACCAATGCTTCCATGGCAACCTCTTGCTGTTGATAGCTAGCCCCATACTTTCCTTGGACATTGAAAGAATAAGAGGATTCATATTTGAGAGCCCCAGTTGCATGAGAAAACGGAAAAGATCATCTTGAACAAGAGCTATCAACTCAGGATGACAGCCAAATGATGATCCACCTAGCTCAACTGCTGAATTGATTAACCCCAATGCAAAAAGTGGCACATCTTCATCAATTGCAAGTAGATTCTGCCCAGTGACCATTCCAGAATCTACAATATTTAAAAGTGAGCACAAATAGCGAAATATTTCAACAATCCCCACAATGCCATATGGCTGAATAATTAGATGAACCTTATTCCCCAAATCATGATCAATAATTTGTCCATTCTCCTTTCTTCCTTCTGAAACGTCACCGCTTCCTGTTGCAGGAATACCATCTGCCCGTGGCCATGTTCCATCAACAGACTCAGCTTCAAGTCCATTCGAACTGACAGAACTAATTTTTGCTAAATCAGCATTGTCATTATGTGACCCATTGGCAATATCTCCGCTTTCATTGCCAAAAGATGATGATCCAGGACTGGTTAGGAGCCTCTTTCTTTTCATTAGTAGTCTTAAACTCTGCCGAATGCCTGTAATAATTACCCTTTATCTTATAATAGAAGACAAGAGATTCTCCATTGTCAGAATAAGGAATCAAATGTTCATCAATAATCATCAGTATCTCATGACAATTTTCGAGAGCTCTTCCTCAACTTTATGCTTATATTCCCTGATGCACTTCGCATTTTTATCGTTGCCCTTTGCCTCCTCTTTGTGTTCTGTTGCAGACAGAATCCTCCGGGATGCCCGACGAGCATAAGATTTTTTGTAGCCATTAGAGAGTAAATTTCTTTCCTCTACGGAAAGCTCAACATTAAGCTCGCAATCTTCTTCATAGCATCTACCATGTCATCGTAGCATTCAGCTTGCTCAGCAAGCTTAGCCATGTACACGTGGCTCTCATGCTCCTTCTCCATACCCATGACCTCATATCTGTGAGAACCAGATGACCTGCAAGCCTACGCGGACAGCCAAACTTCAAAGCGAACGTGAAACTAGTATCACTGTTTAGTTGTTCTGAGCAGCAAAGAAGAAAAGCAACAAACAGAAGAAGAAGACTGGAACTCCTTAGGTGACGTGAAAAATCTGTGGAAGAATAATGCAAGTAAATTGGTGTGCCTCTTCTTCCTTCAAGTATAGAATGACTGACGTTCCCCTTTGAATAATAAACTCAGGGTTCATCTCTTCTTAAATAATAAAAGAGCTTCTGTCTGCTTCAGCCTCCCAGACCCGCTGCTTCTTAGATTTAGGGCTTAAATGAGATTATTTGCTCCAGCAAGTCCTTTATTTTCCTTGAGTACTTTTACAAAATTAGCTATATCACTCTGTGCAATGGTGTCGAGGCTATCGATTAATTCTTCTTTGGTCATTCCAATTCCAGGGTCTGTGATAATGAGCATTTTCCTATCAGTACGAGCTCGAATCCTTAATGCAAATTCAGCTTCCACACCCAATAGGTTTGGATCTGTTGTGCTTAAAAACCTCAACTTATCCAGTGGATCACTTGCATTGCTGATCAGTTCCTCAAAACACTTCTTTGTGACTATATAGACTGTGTACCATGAGATCCTGTAGTCGACTCACCTCTGCTTGATAAGAATGCTTCTCTCCTATATCTGACACTAAAAATGTTTCATTCCCATGAGGACTCGGATTGACTAGTGTAGTTGAAGGCATCTTTGTAGACTGTTACACTAGGAGATGCGCTTGTACCACCCGTTGTAGTAGACTTGTATTATGCTTGTGTTAGGTGAATATTGAGCCAGTCTCCTTCAAAGCCATGCTCCTCGAAACTAAACCAGGCTGAGCAGGAATCAACCTGCTGTTCCCAGAAGTAGAAAGATGTGTTTTGCATTGGTAAGCCTTATTCACTACATTTGTATGGAAAACAGTTGCTTTGGAGAATAGAAGCAAAAATACAGATTTTCGAATCACTCTGAGGTAGTGGTGAACAGTGATAGCTGCAAACATCTGCACTAGGCCGACGGAAATGCCAAGCCCCAACGAACCAGAAGTAGTAGCGGCATACTCTGATTTCTTGTACAGATCACTCTTCACCTAAATTTTGGGAATATCTACCCTCCTTCAAGCCCATGGCACACAATGAGGACAATTGATTACAGAGTTCCACTCTGCTTCTCAAGCAAGAAGACTAGCGGCAAGTTTTGGTTGTAGTGTCTGTGTATTTGAATATGCATGTATTTTCGGCTTGCACCATGCAAAATTTCTCTATTTCGGTCTGTCTCCTCGTCCACAATTGAAATGAGGAGGAGAGGGAGAGTGGGAGAGACCCCCCCCCCATCACTTCTGCTTGCTCCCTCCCTTGCATGCGGGGAAAGAGCCGACCAAAGGTGACAAAACAGGGGAGAGACAGAACACGACACCCCTCCTCCAACTAATGGACGTTCATCTTTTTTTCTCTTTTTTTTTTTTTATTTGTTTTCTTTTTCTTCCAAATTCAAAATATATCATCCCTAAAATTTGAGATGCCCAGATGAAGGAACCATGAGGTTCGCACCTACATGCCTGTCCATACTCACACATCTGTGTTCTCCAACAATTTCACACACATATGACGGTGTGCACATTATCCCAAATGCTTAATGACGAATATATTCCTTTTAATACATGCTTACCCACACATCTCCCTAGCAAACACATCCTTTGCAATCATGCACTCGACACCAGATCCATGTTGACATATGCACACATATTCATATATGTGAACATCAAAAACAATTTCTTTCGGGATATTTGAACAAGATCATATTTCAAAGAGCTACATTTTTTTATAAACACCACATTATTAGACTTAAGATCAACACAAACTTTTGCTAACAGTATGTATGTGCATATCTTTGTGTGTATGTGTGTGTGTATGTATATGTGTTTCTATGTGTATGTGTGTGTATATATATGTGTGTATGTGTGTATGTGTGTATGCATGTGTATGTATCTACCTATATGTGAGTGTATGTGTGTGTCTATGTATATGTATGTGTGTATGTATGTGTGTATATGCATATGTGCATGTGTGTATGTGTGTGTATGCATATGTGCATAGTGTGTATGTGTGTATGTGTGTATGTATGTAAGCATATGTATGTGTAAGCATGTATGTGTATGTATGCATGTGAGTGTATGTGTGTGTATGTTTGTGTGTATATGTGTATGTGTGTGTGTGTGTGTCTATGTGTATGTATGTACATGTGTGTTTATGTGTTTATGTGTTTATGTGTATGTGTGTATGTGTGTATGTGTGTGGATGTGTGTGTATGTGTTTGTGTGTATATATGTGTGTACGTGTGTGTATGCATGTGTATGTATATGTGTGTATGTGAGTGTATGTGTGTGTATATGTGTATGTGTATGTGTGTATGCACATGTATGTATATATGCATATGCATGTGTATGCATGTGTGTATGTATGCATGTGAGTGTGTGTGTGTGTATATATATATATATGTGTGTATGTGTATGTGTCTATGTGTGAGTATGTATATGTGTGTTGTATGTGTGTATGTGTGTGTATGTATATGTGTGTATGTGTATGTGTGTGTATGCATGTATATGTATATGTGTGTATGTGTATGTGTGTGTATGCATGTGTATATATATGTGTGTATGTGTGTGTATATGTGTGTATGTGTATATGTGTATATGTGTATATGTGTATCCGTATATGTGTATATGTGTATCCGTATATGTGTATATGTGTATATGTGTAAATGTGTATGTGTGTGTATGCATGTGTATGCATGTGTGTATGTGTATGTGAAATAAGCACTAGTCCATTCTTGGGCAACAGTGGTGCATGGACATAGTAACTAAAGTGGGATTCTTATCCTTCATAAGACTTTGAGAACTCTGTTTTCACTTGAATTTGATTTGGAATACTAGAAGTCTGGTTGTCCCAAAGATCTAACTTGGATGTTTGTACTATATATCACTCTCAACCACATTTCCTTGATTTTTTCACCCGACTGGGGGACTACTTTGTCATAATGGGCTTAAAAATCTTATGTAGAATGTAGGAGAAAGTTTGCCATTTACTTATGTTCAACCTTACTTCAAATTGACCAAATCAAATCCAAAATGAAAATTATCCAACTTAGGATACTTTTCTAAAAAACCTTTAGCTTTAAGTTCTTGGCAATTGTCAATCTTGTGAGCAATTCGTCACTTGTCTTTTCTAGAGTGCACTAAACTCTATGACAGTCATTAGAATTATGCTTGAAGCAAACTCAAATGAAGAAGTCAACTTAGAATTAGCATCTTTGAAAGATTGAATGGGTTCTTGTATATAACATCTATCTTGGATGTTTAATTTAGTTACCTTGTTCCAACCGACTAACCCTATACTTTTGTGAAAAGAATCATTTATGTATCTGAGTCAAATCCAAAAGATTCAAAAAGTGGAAAGAAAGAGCTAAAACTTTCTACAACCAATTCAAATTTCTAAGATATGTGAACGCTAAAACTTTCTACAACCAATTCAAATTTCTAAGATACTTGAACTTGCTATGAGTCAAATTTAGGTGACTCAAGACTTCAACTTCTCAAAAGATTTGTTTCAACAAGGTATTAAAGCAATTTATCTCTTTAAGAGAAATAAACTAGATTCTCAAATAGATTGATGGAATAAAGCTAAACATCATCCAATCACGAGATACTAGTTTGGTATCAAACATCAAAGTGTCGACCCACTGAGGTTCTATTGATGATATTTTTACTCAAAATAATGCTTCATTTGAGACTAAATTAATTCCTTTGTTCAATCTTTATGACTTCTTACTGGGAATGTAATTCTTGTGCATTACTTTGATTCAAACGAGTGAATTTACCCAGTTACACTAAGAACTTGGTACTTGACTTAGTTGTCGAACCTTGGTTGAAAGGATCATTTCAAAGTCCTAGTTTTTCATAAATGTATCAATATTTCGGAATAAAAAATACTATATCTTGAAGTATCTTGTAAAACACTTTATCTTGAAGTGTTTCATAAGATCATGCTTTTATATTCCTTAATGTAAACTTCTTCATTAAAGTTTGAATTCCCTTGAGGATCCAATCTTACTTCAAGATTCATTCTAAGACTAAAAGATACTTATCATCACACCTACAATATGGAAATTCAAAGGAATAATTCTTGGCATACTTGAGGGCATTTGAAATAAAAGATTGATTGTTTTGCCATTTCAAAGTGTGATAAATTCACTATGGCTGAAGTGTATATGGGTTTTTTACTATATTTTCTTGCTTGAAACTTCTTTTCAAGATTAAGAGGTTGAAGAAATTGATCATTGTTGCCTGTCAGAACTCTCCACTTAGGTCTCTTGATTTGTCTACAAAGGGTTCTGAGTATTGAGATCGATTGGAAGAGTGAAACAGATCGTTTTGCATTTACTATGTTATTGGAATGCATGTGTCTAGACTATGAAGTTCAAGTTTTGAGCCAAAAATTTTCCATTAATCTTCTAAATAGGATTCTCATTGATGATCATCTTCCTTTTTCAACACTCACCAAAGAGGGTTTTTCTTTGTGAGTCTTGCTTTCATTTGGCTTGCTTGGAGGGATTTCCATAGAGCAAGAGTTGCGGTGGAGTTATTCTTGTTGATCTTTGAATTTGAGGCAAAACAATAACAGTGCAACTCAACACTAGTTGGGGCCTTATTTCAAAGGCTCCTTGATTTCCATGAGGCCCATCTATGATTTTCATTAACCCTTAAATTTAGGGAAAACGTTTGGCAACATCATCATTGTTTGAATTCACTCATTGGTGGTGATTATGTGCAACTTGGCATGGTGGGGTCCTTAACTAAAGGCCCAACCAAGGACTCAATGTCCTACTCATTGCACAAGTTCTTGCCCTTGGCAAAAGTAGTGTCCAAAGATGTAGTTTGTGTGTTTTCCTTGATTATGCATAAGGGAAGTACTAGAATCTAAGAGAGCACAATACTTGAGCCCAAATCTAGTGTGTTTTCCTTGGATTCAAGCTTTCATGCTCTTCCATTTGGGATTCTCTAAGAATTCTATGTAAATTTGAGGCTTTGTTGGGAGGCATAAAATCAATCAAAAGATTAGGGGAACCAATTCAAAATTTTACAAATCAAAGGCACTTATAGCACCTCAGTTGTCTATGCCACCCTAAGAAGACCTATTGTGCAAAACTTTACATCTCAAGAATATCTAGAAAAGCTAAAGCATATACAATCCTAGATAACCTCATCATCTTCTACATTGATTGAGCCTAGCTATACCTTGTTGCAGAGCTAAAGAGAACACAAAGCAGAGAAAAAGACGGGCCCCAAAATTTTTTCGATTTGGACATCATATCTTTGTATCATAACCATTCTTGTAATATATTTTCCGTTGTAAATGCACTAGAGGAGTCCTCTAGATGCATCCCCTCAGAAGATTAGAAACTTACCCATGTAAAATAGTAGAAAATTAGTCTTTTAGTGAATAAAGTGCCGGTCTCTTGTGTGAAAGGAACATTTTTAGGGCACAAGTATATAAGTCAATCTGTGACTCTTTGTAAAGAATTTTTGCCATTGTGAGAAGCAGGAGCACAGAAATTCGAAATTGTGCCTTCTTCACTCTGTATCTTCTTCTTTGTGAGCTCGTGTGCATGTGTATTGCTTGAAAAGAGTGTTAGGAAGTGTTGTCTATCCATAAAAGTGTTTGTTTGCTGTTGTTGAGGTGTGTGTAAAGTGTAGGAAGTGCTGAAGTGTAGGAAGGTTTTTCCCGCGACTCAGTATTTTGCTCATAATTTGAGGTAGGAGTGTTAGAATTGAGTGAAACCACCACCATTGGATGCGTCTTCTCAAGAGCTTCGAAATGCATATGCTATTCACTATATTTGGAGTTCGGAGCTGAGAGAAAAGCTCAATCTACTGTTGGGTGCTGCACCAAGTATCGTGACACCATGACTGTCAGTTGAAGCTTGTTTGGATTAGCCTTTGCCTTGTTTACACTCTTTGAGTAGTTCATTTGCATTGATCATCACTTGATTGCATGTCCTCATACACTCGGCTAGGTTTGTATACTCATCGGATTGATAACTAAAGCATGAATCCCCACTATATGCACTTGAGGGGGATTGAGGTATAGTCTCTTTCTCCACAAGTCCCTAAGTTGGTACTTAGGTCAACACGTTTTTGGCGCCATTGTCGGGGAGTGTCGAATCAAACCGAGGCATTCGTGTGATGGTAAGTAGCTTTTTGCATTGAAGCGAGATGAGGAGTGGTGATTTTCTCTTCTTTGGTAAGTCACTTTCAGCCGCACTTACTACTTCTCATTCTTGGAGTGTGTGTAGTGAGTTGTTAGTTTAGCGAAGTGTGTGGAGTGAGTAGAATAGGTGCAGTAGGAAGTTAGACTAGATTCCATTCTCTTTTCTCTTTGTTCTTTCAGTCTTTTAATTAGGAAGAATTTTTCAAAAAAGTATAAAAACCCAAAAACTTGTCTTTTGTACTTCACTTGTGCTCAAAGCAAGTATCGTGAGATTCTGAGATCGAGTATCGTGGACGAGGAGTTGAGCAATCCGAGCTACGCAGAACTAGTCAGGAGGGGTAGACGGCTGAGATAGAGTCCTAATGTAAGTTCTTGTATCATTCCATCAACTTCATTACATAACTCACGTTTTTCAGAAGGAAACGATCTGCGTCAGGTATCGTTTAGGACTTACAGGGGTGAAAAAGTGTGACTTGGATGAATCAGAGAGTGAGGAGAGGGTAGAAGAACCTGTAAAACATCTGTGTGCAATCAAAACTTAAAAAATCTAGCAAAAATTTGAAAAAGGGTCAAGTATCGTGTTCTCCTGTGGTCGAGTATCGCGATACTTAGCAAGTATCGTGATCTCCTGTGGTTGAGTATCGCGATATTTCCCAGATATCGTGTATCGCGTTGCAAAGATCGCGATACTTTGCAAAGATCGCGATACTTTGCAAAGATCGTGTATCGTGTTGTCACCGATCGCGATACCTACCGTGTATCGTGTATCGTGATCTATCGATCGCGATACTTGAGAAGTATCGTGTATCACGTTTGGACAAGTATCGTGTATCGTCACTGGAAAGATCGCGATACTTCAGAAATATCGTGTATCGTGATAGTCAAGTATCGTGTATCATGCATACAGCGATCGCGATACCTACCAAAGATCGTGTATCGTGTATCGTTTTCCATCAGGTATCGAGTATCATGATAGTCAAGTATCGTGCATACAGCGATCGCGATACCTATCAAAGATCATGTATCGTGTGGTCCAAATATCGCGCTTATCCAAGTATCGAGTATCGTCCCTCTTGAGGTATCGTGTATCGTGTAAGCTCAAGTATCGTGTATCGTTTGTGTTCAAAGATCGTGTATCGTGTAACTTTGAAGTCAAGTATCGTGACTTGAAAAGTTCACTTTCAGTCAATTTCCAGCCACAATTTTTCTAGAATTCTAATCCATAGTGAAGAGTTCTAGAAGCTAAAGGTTAGCAAGGACTGATCAGAGTTGTGAAGTGGATGAACCTAAGATTTGGAAGAACCCTAGGAAGCCGAAGAAGTGTAATCTCTTCTGTAGGTAGTGTAGCCGAGCCAAGTAGTCGTTCACATTACTCGGAGACCTCCAGTGAGTCAGAGGAAGAAATTCCCATGGCTTCAGAGGATATGCAGAACACAGTACCCATGATTGGCATGATGTCAATCATTGAGGGGGAGTACCGGACCTCCTTGGAGTATGTGAACACCAACCAAAATGAGATCCCTATTTATTTGGATGGTCTAAACAGATCAGTGGCCAGGTTAAAGAAGGCTTCAGAGGCTTACATAGTGCCTAGGCCAGCAGTCAAGTATGTAGGAGGACTTTACATGGACAAAAGAGATATCCAGTATGTTGTCACGGAACACCCGGAAAACATTAATGAACATGGGGAAGAAAACAATGCTTCAAACTTAAATGGAGGAGGGAATGAAGAGCAAGTAACTACTCCTAGAGGGAGATCTACTGTTGCTAGAGTCTGGAGAGGAGACCTGATTCCCCAAGATGACTCCCTAATAGATGTGTATTTGATCAATGGGATGGAGCATCTTCTTAGAGCACATTCTTCAATATGGGAAGCTGCCCCCAATCCTGTTACCATCTATGAGTTACAAGATCCTGATTTCCCCACCATCGTCACATATTTGGATAAGAATCAGAGAAGATATTGGCCCATAACAGAATTAGAAAGAGCTGAGTTTAAATATCAGAGTATTCCAGTGTTTCCCCCTAGGGACCAAGCCACTACTTCACGAAACCCACTTGGAACGTCTCAGAATGACTCATATCAGCAGTCGGGTCAAACACAGCAAACACAACAAACACAAATCCCGGTCAGACCACATGTGCAGTTTGCAATGCCTGCAAATAACCCTAATTACCGACCTCAACCACCTGTTGACCCAAGACATGGAATTCCTGCCCCAGTCAGACCACCTGTAGCAAGAGGACCAGGCATACCCATAGGAAGACCAATTTTCCCAGTAATGCCTAGACCGCCCGAAGCAGGGAGAAGATTAAGGCCAATTCAAGTTGCCAAATGCATGAGAAACCACTACGATGGCTCTAGTGAACCTTACAATCATATAGCCGAATTCAAACAAGTAATCAGAGCCGAACAAGTAGAAGATTTCTTAATCCAATATGAGTCCTTTGGTCTTACTTTGTCAGACACTGCATTAGCATGGTTCCAGCCATTGGACCCTAAAAATTTTCAAAACATGGAACAAGTCTATCAAGAAATGATTGAGGAATTCACTAAGTCAGGAATTAAAAACAACTCTTCATCATTGATCCATAGCTTTAAGCAAGCCCCTACAGAATCAGTAAGATTGGCAGCAAGAAGATTCAAGTAGTATGTGGACAGATGTCCAGTGGAAGAGAGACCTACTCAAAATAAAATGGTGTCATTATTTTTGGAAGGATTATTGAACGGATCATTAAGATCTTTGGTGTATGTGAAGAGAGTTCAAAATTTGCAAGAATGCATGAAGGAATGTATAGACCTAGAAGACAACCTAGCAGAAGATTTGAAAATACCTCAAGGTAGCTTGAAAAGTGAAGATTTGGCCAGCAGCACATCAAACCCTAAAAACAATGTAGAGGAAATAGCCGATTTGGTAGCAAAGAAGCTGAACGTTCAAGGACAGAGGAACTACCCCAATAACCCTATAAGAGTGCCCATGCTTAGAAGATGTATGCAGTGCGGAGGTGATCATCCCTCTCACGTATGCACCAGGGGAGTAGTCCCACCACCTGCTTATGCTTATAATAGACCCACCGTCCCAGGACCTCTACAATATTGCAGTATAGAACAAAAATATACAAATCACAGTACGGAAAATTGCCCTTACAATAGGCAATCGAGACCAGCACAACCATATATGAGACCCTATGAATACCCTCAGAGAGAGCAAGGAGGTGAAGCATGGAGGTACCCTACTTATCAGCAGCAAGCTCCTGTGCCACGACCATATGTGTATCAAGGATACACCCAACCACAACCAGTACTAGGACAACAACCGCCCCATCCTCAAAACGTGGTCCCAATCAAGATAGCTCAACCTGAAGAAAACCTAGAGAGAGCAATAGTCCCAGCCACACCATTGGCTAGTAATGAACCATATGACTCATCTTACGACCTTAGTCAAGGAGCATATCCCAATTATGAAAGCTCTATGATAGAATATGGACAACTGTACGAACCATATGCCTATGGCATGGAAGTACCAGATAGTTCCTACAGATATGAGCAGGACTACGTGTCATTAATGTACACAGCCCCTAGAGCAACCATACCACCCCGACCCATGAACAGACCGCCTGTGCCTAGAGGACCATGCTACAGATGTGGAGGTGATCACTATATCAGAGAATGTACATTGCCAAACCCACCACCACCACAACGAGTCTGGGAAGGTTATTGTAGTGATTGTGGTAAGGAACATCTTTTTAGAGATTGTCCCAAGAACCCCAACAAGGTTACATCCAACGTGCAAATCAATGTGATTGAAGTAATTGAATCATCAGGGAGCGATAAGGAATACACTGTACCATTGAAGGCGATAACAAGAGCCAAAGCTAGAGAGACCCCAGAAAAACCTGAAAAACACAATCAAAGTGGCCCAGAGATGAATACACCCACACCTTAGAGAGTTGAAGACTCGAAAGAGCCAGAGAAAAGTGTTGTAAGTAAAAGAACACAAAGATGGAAGAACCGTAGAGATAGGATAAAAGAAAAGAAGTTACTACAAAAGAAGGAAAATGAGAAGAACGAACAAAACCCAAAAGAGGAACAGAAAATTGAAGAAGAAAACAAAAATGAAAAGTACAAAAAAGAAGAGGTAGGATCAGTCTTAGCAGATCCCATGCCTGAAGAATTAGCCATGTGGATTCAGGCATACAAGGCACGAATAAGAGCAGGACCGACCATCAAACAACATGAACGAGAATATCCTAGAGGTGACCTAGAGAAAGAGAGGTTGGAGATCTGCAAAAAATTAATAGAAGTTGCTCAACAGACCTTAGAAAAACCTGCATTGCCATTACCCAATACCCGAATTTCCGAAAGAGAATTCCAAGAGTGCGTCAGCACTAATGACCATGAAAAATCCGAAGCAAGTAAGACACAGAATGGCAATTATTGTGAGGATAAAAGGGAAGGATCCATTGTTCCCGAAGTAGAAGGGGAATGGCCTAAAGATTTGTGGGCAAGAGTCCAAGAAGATAGATGGAAGAAAGTAGAAGGAATTGAACCACCCTTTGAAGAACTAGAAGCAGAAGATGGAATAGAGGATTCAATACCTGAGTTGAATTCAAATGAAATATTACCAATTGATCCGAGTAACGAAGAAAATGATAGCGTAAAGGTTTTGCCAAATTACACAGGAGAGTACGAACATAATTCAGAATTGTATTGCATTCCCTCAATAAGGAAAAAAGAACCGAACCCATCAGTCCAAACATCGGATATCATCCAACACCTTAGAAAGGTAAAAATCCCTTGCACCCTAACTTTGGAAGAACTGCTGAAGGTTAAACCACATTTGAAGGAAAAATTAACTAATCAATTGGAGATCAAGACAGAAGCAAAAGAGATATCTGATGAAGTAAACACAGTAAAGATCCTAGTGGATAAAGTAGGAGATTTTAGTGAGGGAGATGAAGGAAATACTTGCCTTCCAATTACTTATAGGGGTTATACCACCAAAGCCATCTTAGATTCCGGAGCTGGTGTTGGCATTGTGACTAGAGAAATCTGGGAGAAATGGGGAAAACTAGCTTTAAGACCAACGCGTATGAAGATACAAATGGCAGACGGACACACAGAAAGACCCTTGGGATTATTGGAACCAGTAGTTTTCACCACATGCGGAGTTGAATTTGAACACACCTTAGCAATATGTCAATTTGCAAGGGCGAGCAATTATGAAATGATACTTGGGAGACCTTTCATGAGACAGTTAAAGGTTGTGCAAGATTGGGGAAAAGATGCTGTATACCTACAACATGAAGGAACTACCACGAAAATAAATCTCCACACTTATGCTTATCAAGATGTTCCCCCCTTACAATGGAATCAAATTCATAAGGAGGAAGACGATCAGTCAATTCACAGCATAGGTTTTAGTGGCCTATCTTGGATGAACGAGGACACTCATCTATGGATATGCAAAACTGCCAAAAAGGAAGAGGATAGGAGAAAGGGATGGCAGCAAAGGCAAGGAATAGCCAGGTCTGTACAGGATCCAGCTTACATGCCTCAAGTCTTTTTGGATGAAGAGTTTGAACCTCATGGTTGGATGGAGATTTTAGCGACCCTCGATGTATGTGTGAACGAAGGAGTAATAAATATGAATGAATGTATTGATGAGGAAGGATATGACGTTAGTCTATATGTAGTAGTCCTTCAGGAGGCTGAAGAAGGAGAAGTGATAGAGAAAGAATGGAAGGAGGACTATGAGAGCATTGAGATGGAACAAGAACCAATGGAACCAGAGGATGAAAATCAAAAAATAGGTGTCACAGCTAACGAAAACAACCAGGAACCTACACAAGAAGAAGAGCTGGAGTTAGATAAAGAACCAGAAGGTGAAGAAAACAAGCCACAAGATCAGTTTGAAGTGCCAGCCCACTTCAAAAAATATGAGATAGAAGAGAGAAAAATTGCTATTCAAATGCCTAAAAGAGAAGCACAGCCAGGAATAGCATATGACAATAAGGAACAAACCAAGAAGATAGTAGTAACCTTAGAGGAAGGAGAAGAACGATGTACTTTCATAGGACAAGATGTCTCAATGGAGGAGGAACAAGAGTTAATACGCCTCATAAGGGAATATCGGGATGTCTTTGTCTGGACCTATAAGGACTTGAAAGGAGTAGATCCATCTATATGTGCCCATAGAATCCCCATGACATCCGAAGACAAACCGTCTAAACAAAGACCGTATACATACAATGATGTGTACTTAGCAAAGATAAAGGAAGAAATAGATAAATTATTAGATGCTGGATTCATATATGAGATTGAGCACACGGAATGGGTGTCACCTTTGGTGGTTGTACCGAAAAAGAATGGGAAGTTAAGAGTGTGCATCAATCTGAAGAAAGTAAATGCCACGACCATAAGGGATAGTTACCCATTACCTATTACAGATCATCTGTTGGAAAGAGTGGCAGGGAAGGAAGTTTATAGTTTTTTGGATGGCTTTTCAGGGTATAATCAGGTAGCCATTGCTCCTGAGGACCAACACAAAACCGCTTTCGCAACTGAACGGGGAGTATACGCCTTTAAAGTCATGCCTTTTGGTCTAACTAATGCCCCAGCCACCTTCCAAAGATTGATGTGCCATGTATTCAGAGAATTCTTGAGAAAAAGTATGGAGGTATACGTGGACAATCTATGTACTTATTCAGCTATACGATCAGAGCACATCCCTGAACTAGAAAAGATCTTTGCCAAGTGTCGACAATACCGAGTATGCCTCAACCTAGAAAAATGTGTCTTCATGGTTCGATAAGGAAAAATATTAGGACATATTATCTCTAAAAATGGAATTTCAACTGATGAAGACAAAATCAAAGTAATTCTGGATTTACAAAGACCAAAGACTGCTAAAGAAGTACAAGCATTTATGGGACAATGTGGATATTATCAAAGATTTATACATATGTATGCCATAATTGCTAGACCTCTCTATGCACTCTTGACTCAATTTTATTGGACCGAAGAATGTGAGAAAGCCTTCAATGAGTTAAAGAATCGATTGAGTTCAGCACCGATCCTTCGAGTACCTAACTGGAGTAAGCCATTTCACATTCATGTGGATGCTTCCAAGTTTGCCATTGGTTGCATCTTAGCTCAACCTGCAGATACAGGAAAGCTTGACCACCACTGAGAGAGAAGGCCTAGGGATGGTGTATGCGGTGAAAAAGTTCAGACATTACCTATTGGCAAACAAATTCAAATTCTTCATTGATCATCAAGCCCTGCTGTACTTAGTCAATAAACCCTGCAATACAGGAAGGCTAGTACGATGGTTCTTATTACTAATGGAATTTGATTTTGAGGTAGTAGTCAAGAAAGGAAATACCCACATAAGAGCAGATCACTTATCAAGAATGACCCATGGAGAACCACCCATAGGAGTACCCGATGATCTGCCAGATACATACCTTTTTAACTTGGAAGTATGTCCCCAATGGGCAGAAAAGTTGATCCCTATACTCACGCATGGACCTAAAGATGGGATCACACCAAACCGAACCCAAGACCTATGGAAGACTAAAAACCTTCAAATCATTGCAGGAAGT
Organism: Ceratopteris richardii; assembly: GCA_020310875.1. Taxonomy (NCBI): domain Eukaryota; kingdom Viridiplantae; phylum Streptophyta; class Polypodiopsida; order Polypodiales; family Pteridaceae; genus Ceratopteris; species Ceratopteris richardii. Next base: position 173,628,609 of record CM035424.1, on the reverse strand, counting down.
TTGTATCACCAAGATTCAAGTGGATTGTTAATGAGATGCGTTGAAGAGGAGGAACAAGAAATGTGGCTTCAGAAAGCACATGTGAATCAATGGAAAACTCATTTGAATGCAAACGGAACATGGCAAACCCTGAGGAGATTAGGCATATATTGGCCAACCATGCAGAGGGATGCGCATAACTATGTATCAGCATGCCAAACCTGTCAAGAACAAAATCCAGAAGAGAACTCTACTCTATGCTACTCCACAGTAGCACCGAGATGGAGCATGCCTCTGGTAAAGTTCTTAAAGACCCAAGGATACCCAGAAGGAGCCACTATAGCAAGGAAACGTGCACTTGTAGAACAAAGCAAGGATTATGCCATTATAGGAAAACAACTTTTCAAGCGAGGGAGAGATAATCAATTACGATTGTGCGTTCATGAAGACGAATATCTTGCTGTTTTAGAGATGGCACATACAGGAGCTGCAGGAGGGCACTTCTCTGCAGATAAAACAGCAAAAATGATCCTCTTTGCTGGAATGTGGTGGCCAACTCTACATCAAGATGCCTTAACATATGTGCAACGATGTGATACTTGTCAATGAACAAAATATCCAATTAGAAGAGATGAGATGCCACTGAGACCCATGGTGAGTGCCAGAGCTTTCACTAAATGGGGAATAGACTTCATAGGACCTATTAGCCCCCCAGCGAAAGGATCCCATGCCGAATATATAATTGTGGCCACAGACTATCTGACCAAATGGGTAGAAGCCAAAGCAACCAAGAAAAATGACGCAAGAACTACGGCCAAGTTTCTCTTTGAGAACGTTTTTACTAGATTTGGACTACCGATAGAAATTGTGAGTGATAGAGGTACGCACTTTGTGAATGAAGTCATAGAAGCCTTACTGAATGAATTCTTGGTAATTCATAAGAAATCAGCTCCCTATCACCCACAAGCCAATGGACAAGCCGAAAGCTCGAATAAAATCTTGTGTACAGTTCTCACAAAAATTGTTAACAATGGTAGATCTGATTGGGATAAGCAATTACATCATGCTTTATGGGCATTTCGAGTAGCCTACAAAACTGCCATAGGCACTACTCCTTTTAACTTAGTGTATGGACAAAATGCTATTTTGCCAATTGATTTCTTAATTCTCACTCTCAGAGTAGCAACTACTTACAAGTGGACGGGACATGAACTATCAGCTCAATTGGATCAAATAGAAAAGCTTCACGAAACTAGGTTACAAGCAGTAGCAGGCATTTATGCTGCTAAACGGCGACAGAAAGCCTACTTCGATGCTCACATTAAGGACAAAAATTTGAACGAAGGAGATTTAGTTTTGGTATATACCTTGAAACAACACGCTAAGAAGTTGTAGAAGAGAGGATATGGCCCATTAATCATCAATCGTTTATCAACAAGTGGAGCCATCAGCTTAGCAACCCTAGATGGGGAAGTATTACCAAACTACATCAGTGGATGTCGAGTGAAAAAATATCTAGAACCATTGACAGAAGAAACAATGTCTCGATTAATCAAGGGCAAGAATAGACGTATGGAAGAGGAAAGGATACGAGAAGAAGCGAGACAGGAAGCACTAGAACGAATTAAGAAACGAAAAGAGTGGATGAGAGAGAGAGATGAGAGATATCGACTAGGAGAAGAACTCATCCCAATGGCTAATTTTAGAGCCACTAAAAACCTAGGTTCACAGAGAACACAACCATATTTGAATTTGGGAGCAGGTAAAACGGAGTACCACTTAGTGGATGCTCTCATTGACACAGGGGCCGCTATAAGCTGTATCAAACTTTCCTTGACTCAGAAACTCAGGGAGGAATTACGTCCATCAATGGCACAGTTGATAGGAATAAGAGGAATAATTACTCAATGCATAGGTGAAATCACCTTACCTCTGCATCTTGGCAACAACACTATGGAACAGAAACTTTTAGTGTGTCACGATGAGGATTTACTCGAAGATGTAGTGTTAGGTCAAGACTAGATTTACGAATATGAGGTGACCATTCAGTTGGCCTTAGGATATATCTCAGCCAGGATAGGACATCGTGAAGTATTCAGTTTGCTAGACGAACGACCAATAAAAGTCGCAAGCATAGAGCCAAAAATTCACTCTAATGAACAAAGTTATGAGTGTATGTTCAATAGCACTATAGATACTCCTTCCTCAAGTACTTCATATGAGGACACATTGATTCCTGCTTGCATTCTATCTTCTAGTCTAGCAAGTCACAAGAGTGTCAATCAATCTGAATCCTGCCCCAGTGAAACACCATGCACAAGAGAGACTAGTCCTCTGAGTAATTCAAGGTCTGTACCTATTAGAACATACCCTATTCCGTACACCAAACAAGCGTGGATAAGAAAGGATCAAAAGGATGCATATCTTCAACAACGGAAACATCTTCGACATCAGAGCAACCAATCAAATAAGAAAGTAAATCATTTTGAGCACCAAAGTCAACAACAAAGTACTAGGATTTGGATTCCAAAGAAAGTAGTAGCCGCCCAACTGGATCGAGTGCAAATATGGATTCCAAAATCATGTGCTCCAAAGACGCTAAACTGAAACGAGGAACCTCAGCATAAGAAGAACCAATATGGTCTAAGGGCAAAACAACCAAAGAAGATTAGCTACAGGAAAGAAAAGAAGTCTGCAGTTGCAACAACAGCTAGTCCAAGATTCAAGAAGCAGATGGAGCAGACGTACAACAAGAGAAGCACCACATTTATCAAGAATGTTCGGGATACAATACGTCCCAACAGAATGAAGCAGATTTGGTTGCCGAAAGACAAAACAAACTACATGCATCATCCAACTACTTCGAGTTGCACACATATGGAGTTATCAGTACCCAAAGTATGCATGATAGGGCCACATTACAAGGCCAAGCATTTGGCACATCTTTCTTCTATTTCAGGATAGTCGAGCACATTTTCCTACTGGGAAATAGGAGAGCGATTGTACATACATTAAGAAAATCACTCAAAAAATAATAACCGCTTCGGCTATGATCTAACTTTTCTGTTTTTCCTTTCAGATGAAAATATAAAAATATCTAAAATATGGAAAAATCCAGGTATTACCTTTCTCACACCCACGGGAAAGGGACAACACCATTCACTCGAAGCAATGTCAAGCTTATGACAAACAAATGAAGGAAGATTTCTGATAGTATATGACCACTAATTCATACTCTATATTGAGTGCAGATGGCATCTACTAATTCCGAAGCCACGCAAGAGGAAGAGCTACAGCTTCTTCCACTCGAATCCATAACCAAAGCAAGAGGCTATTGGTTTCTAGACGACCAACCAGTGTCAGACCTCATTTTCATGGCAACTATCAAGATTATGGATAGGGATCATTATTTCCCTATTATGTCGCAAGACTTCAAGACTATAATACAAGGATTACCGCATATCGAGGATGTGTGGACACAGGCAGGCCTAGAGGCATTTCTTAATTTGCCGATTTATCTACCAGATTTTCAAAGGTGTACACAAGTAATGAATACATTGCAGCCTGCAGCGACTAAGATATCAGTGCCCAAAGCACGAGTGTTGGATAAAGTAGGAACATGGAAAACCATTCAATTCACACATGAACTAATCAACAAAGCCTTCGGATGGAATCAAGAGGGGATCACTAATGTTAAAGAGGAATGTCATGATCCTAAAAAGAGATCCTTTTTGGATATCAACAGAACTGATATTGAAGATGTTGTCCGCCTGGTGCACCAACATTTTTGTTTCCCAAGTATGCACAGATATACTGCACCACAAAAGATTGTCGTACAACTACTCTCGCATGCAATGAGACAAGTGGGGAATAAAGTAAATATGACAGGCTATGTCCAAGAAAGATTATTTGAAGCCCAGAAGAAGTCGAGTCAGAAGAAATTTCTAAATGGGAGTTCAGCTTTGACATTACTTATATATGAAGCTCTTGAAATGAAAAACTGCTTACGGGAGATGCCGACCTCAGAAGGGCTAGCCAAATATGCCAAATCCGCTACGGTCCCCAAGAAAAAGAAAGCAGCTGCTGTTGTTGAAGAGGCAGGAACCAGTTCACAGAAACCCATGAGGGGTACAAAGCGTCTAAGAGAGGAGGAAGCCCAGGCTACACCCCAATCAAAGCGGACACACATTCTTCCAAAGATTACGCTGACCCAAATGCCTATTACCAAGAGAGATCTATCCGCTGCCCTAGAAGAGACACATCAGTACATGCAAGGGCAGGTAAATCTGAATGTTCAAGGTCATCATTATAGACAAGCAAGTCAAGAGAAACAACAAATGCGTCAAGAAAAGACCCCAAAACAACCTGGGAGATTCAAAGAACTGGGTTTAGATGATTCGAGTTCCAATGCAGAATCCAGTCACGAAAAAGACACTCTAGACACTGACATAAGGACAGAAACTCAAGAAGAAGAATGGACTGAGATCAATCAAGTCGAAGTGACGCCAGATAACCACGAAGAAAAGGAAAAGAACATAGAAGATTCCAATAAGCCTGAGCATGTCCTTCAATTGAATGATACTACAAAAATCAGCATCAAAGAAGCTCCAACAACTGCTAAGTCTGCAAAACCACCTATCAAAGAGGAAGTACAAACTCCAATGAACACGGATTCAGGGCTATTACAAAACAAAGAGCAGATTATGATTGAGGTACCAGATGATACACCTCAAGGTAACGATGAAAACATGGTGGCTGAGCCAAGGATCTAGCTTCAGATTAGGCAGCCCCATGACACTACACTACATGTGGCACAGGGCAAAGATGTCACAACAGGCGAAGAACCGAGTATCCTGAAAACATGGCTCAATGTGGATGTCACTCAGCTGAAGCCTGTAGTCAAGCAAATGATTCAAACGGCTATGGATACACAACAACAAATGATGGACATAGATGCAGATTATGATAAGGCCATGAGAGAAAAAAGTCAATTCCAAATAATGAGCGAACAACTGTCATCACAAGTAATCCAGGCACAAAAAGAGATAGCAGCCAAAAACACGGAGTTGCTCAAAGTAAAAATGCAATATGATACATTAGTGACTCAACATCACCAACTCCAGGCGCAGCTCGCTAATTTACAAAAGTTACATGATGCAAGCGAGGCTGACAAAGAAAGAATTAAAGCTAGAAGCATTTTACTTGAGACACAGCTAAAGTTGTACATGGAAGAGAATGACACTTTACGGAGAAGGAATAAGGAATTGATGAAATCATTGTTATATGATCAACCTATTGAACAGCAGGAGATATCCGAAACTAAAGAAAAAGAATTGAGAGATCAGGTGGTACAATACGCAGATCTGCTGAAACAAGAGCGAGAATTGAAAGCAGAATGGGAACGGAAGTACAGTCAGGAAACAAATGAACTAAGAAAGCAGTTGAATACAGCACATGGGAAACTTGCAGCAAGCTACAGTGAAAACATGGACCATGTCGCTGAAATTGGTAATGAATTGATTGCAACAAAGGAAGCACTTAGCGCAGCCCTACAGGAGAGCAAAGCCAAAAATGAATGAATAACGCAATTAGAAATCCAAATCAACCAGAACACAACGATCGGGACACCAGTAGTGCCACCTAAGGAAAATCCTACTGACAAGGTAGAGGTACGTCCTCTATCTTCCCCGATCTATAATTCTCCAATACATGAGCAGATGGCGGACATACATGATGATCATCCAATGCCATACACTGCAGAAATAAGTCAGAAAGAACGGGCACTAGTGGTGTCTCGATTGATAGAAAATTTTGAAAATGAAGTAATCAAAGTAATGAAGGAAGCCAAGATCAAGGGTAAGGACTTGGAAAAGATCATGAAGCCTTTCAACATTCCGTACAGATTATTGAAAGAGAAAACAAGACAATATATAAAGAAGATTACAAAGAAAAGTCCAGATGAGCAGCTACAGTTTAAACATGATACATTCTCATACAGTCAAGAAGAATTCGAAGTTGCACAACCTGTTTGGAGAAGGAAGTTTTTGGAGAAACATTCCACACTAAGAGTGCATTGGCAAGCAGCACCTTATTTCTTACAGGTAAACCCTTCATTTTGTCCTATACCACGCCGAAGGGATACTAGAGAATTTTTGGACCTGCAAAGAAATGGCGCTATAAATAAACAGTGGCTGAATTACCCTCTGCTTCCAAGCCCGCCACATAATTACTTGCCAACGAAAGATTATATGGTCAAAACCATCAAATTTTGGCTGCAGAATTATGCGACAGTACCCGACCTAACTGTCAAAATGACAAATAAAATACTCAGTATGATACTTACAGTATTGAAGGTCTTCAAGCATGCGGCCTACACATTTTTGAATTTCATTGGTATTAATCAAGGCACAGAGATCCTCATTTTTGACCTATCTGTTATGCCTAGCCGACCAACAATAATGGCTTATTATTCAGGATTGATGTTCTTGCCAAGTGTATATATGCAAACTTTTGAAGAAGCGTTCTTTACTGGATTTTTTGAAATTGATTCAGAAGTCTTTTTGAAGGTGTCATCTAATTTGAATGCCAGATTAGTGGAATACGAACTTAGCTTCTTCACAGATCACAGACAGCCACCAAATGACGCTGTAAAGGCAGAACAATGGAAACAATTAATGATATGTGAAACCAATTTGCTTAATGAAACAGAGCAGAAAATATATAGAACATATGCCCGTCGCTCGTCAAAGCCTGTCGGGGACGACAGAGTCCAGGAGGGGGGCAGTGTTGAGGGAGAATCAAGTAAAAGGAAGAAAAGAAGAAGACAACGAAAGAAGCTTCACTAAAAAGGAATATCTGAAGATATATCTCTGCAAGAAGCCCCGCAGGGGCGCAACACCCATCTCTGCACAGAGCCCCGCAGGGGCACACACACCAAGGAAAGGACGCAGCCCACAAGGGTGCTTCAACCTCTTGATCTTTGGCAGGTCCAGATCGAAGACTGAAGCACCACATCCTCATACCTTCCACTGGTGGCGTGCATGGCAACCCGACTTATCAAGCAAGACAAATGTATCAGGCCCAGAGGATGTAAAACAAGAATTAAGAAGAGGCCGTCAAAACTGAACACCTGTTTTACAAACAGGCAAAACTGAGCAAGGGTTGCGTGCAGGGAAAAGCAAGTGAACAGGCTTGAATAATACAGCAGGGTCCGATGTGTGCAACCAGGACAAATCAGAGGACCACTAAAACATAATGCAAGACTGATGATGAGGCAGCACTGACCAAAAGATACATGCGGACAACAAACTGAAGACAAGAAGTAAAGCCTGTCAAGGGACGACAGAGACAAAGAGGGGGAGAGTGTTGCAGAGCTAAAGAGAACACAAAGCAGAGAAAAAGACGGGCCCCAAAATTTTTCCGATTTGGACATCATATCTTTGTATCATAACCATTCTTGTAATATATTTTCCGTTGTAAATGCACTAGAGGAGTCCTCTAGATGCATCCCCTCAGAAGATTAGAAACTTACCCATGTAAAATAGTAGGAAATTAGTCTTTTAGTGAATAAAGTGCCGATCTCTTGTGTGAAAGGACCATTTTTAGGGCACAAGTATATAAGTCAATTTGTGACTCTTTGTAAAGACTTTTTGCCATTGTGAGAAGCAGGAGCACAGAAATTCGAAATTGTGCCTTCTTCACTCTGTATCTTCTTCTTTGTGAGCTCGTGTGCATGTGTATTGCTTGAAAAGAGTGTTAGGAAGTGTTGTCTATCCATGAAAGTGTTTGCTTGCTGTTGTTGAGGTGTGTGTAAAGTGTAGGAAGTGTTGAAGTGTAGGAAGGTTTTTCCCGCGACTCAGTATTTTGCTCATAACTTGATGTAGGAGTGTCAAAATTGAGTGAAACCACCGTCATTGGATGCGTCTTCTTGAGAGCTTCGAAATGCATATGCTATTTGCTATATTTGGAGTTCGGAGCTGAGAGAAAAGCTCAATTTACTGTTGGCTGTTGCACCAAGTATCGTGACACCATGACTGTCAGTTGAAGCTTGTTTGGATTAGCCTTTGTCTTGTTTACACTCTTTGAGTAGTTCATTTGCATTGATCATCACTTGATTGCATGTCCTCATACACTCGGCTAGGTTTGTATACTCATCGGATTGATAACTAAAGCGTGAATCCCCACTATATGCACTTGAGGGGGATTGAGGTATAGTCTCTTTCTCCACAAGTCCCTAAGTTGGTACTTAGGTCAACATACCTCATCAAAGAGATTAGATAGAGTGTCTAAATTTTTTTTTGAGAAACAGAGTTGACCTCATTGATAGCCATGGAACAACATAGAGAGCACATGAAGAATGTTGCAATAGACCTTGACTAGATCTCCCGATTTTATGAAGAGTATTCTATCATTTTGACCTACTCATAATCATATGCATATGGGGCCTATTTTTTCATTGATCCATGGGGCTACCAAGTAGTGGCTATAAACTTAATAGCTGAATACTCTCCTTCCCATTCTATAGATGTCAATCCCATAAATAAGTGACTATTACAAAGATAAGAAGGGAAAGTTTTATCAAGCTCTTCATGTGCCTAACACCCTCACTTCTTGCGTTCATGATCAAGACCACACATTTGAAGACCAAGGGTGACAAGTTGTTGGAAATTATACATCACAAAGGCCAGTGAATCAATTACAAGATCCTAAGGATCCTTCAAATCAATCAGATAGGTCTACCCAAATTAATGAGCTACAAAAGCCTAAGAAAACAATCCAAAACCTTGATTCAAGGGTACCACTCCATCTTCAAAAGTTTGGAGCATTGTACGTAGTGTTTATGCTAGTTATGGTGATCCAAGATCTCATGAGGCTAAGTTTTGATAGCCACTTAGGGACAAGCACGTGGAGAATTTCTCCATGTACTATGCATTTGGCTTAATATTGACTGACTCTGCAAGGGTATGGTTTCAAGTATAGATAAAAATTAGTTTTAGAGAATTGATGAACTCCTACATGCATTCACCCATGAATGTGGACCAACATGAGTGATACATGACACTCTAGAAGAGCTTTTGAACCTCAAAAAATATCCTAATGAATCGATGAGGGAAGTTGGTAGAAGATTTAGACAATATATGATTCACTACATTTAGCTTCCTTATGAGGGAAAATTGATTGCATTATTTTTGGAGGGATTGAGTAATGGAAAGATAAGGGTAGGTGTTTTGGTATGCAACCCAAGTCCCCAACAAATTGCATTAAAAAATGCATTGAAATTGAAGATGGCCTAAACCCCACATTGATTCTACCAAAGCAAAAGGAAAGCTATAAAGATGTTCAACTTTAGGGTTTCTTTCCAAAGAGGAATTTGGAAATATGATATTCAATATGTATAATTGTGGTAAACTATTTCAAACCTTTGAAGATTTTACTCATTGGCTCCATTGAAAATACCACCATCCATCATATCCTCCGCCTTAGGTTGTTAAGAAAATGCCTAGTATCATACATCAAAATTCTCCAAAGACCTCACTTAGAGGAACCTCCATAATTCCTTCCAAAACCTACTTTGGAATCCAAGCTCATTCACCACAAGCCCTCGGCATTTATGCTTTAAGAAGCATGTTTTCCAATTCAAGGAGTTCTAGAAAAGAATCAAAGAAAAGTCCATAAGTAGTACCAACATTCATAGAAAATCATGAACCAAGATTGCCCATGTTTAGTTCAAGGTGTATATCCAAACACCATGGCTCTAGGATCTACATGCCAAAGCTTGGGGGTCACATAACGATAGCTAGTACAACATTCAAGAATGATCATGGAGAAAAAGTCATCATTTCTCATTGCACTTAAACATCCTCATTGCTCAAATTGCAGACTTGCTCATGTAATTAGAGATTGCTCTATTCATCCCAATAAGTCTCAAGAGATCACACCCATCCATGTAGTGACATCTATCCCTGGCATTGGTAAGCTTGTCCAAGAGGGGTCACTAATGTTTAAAATCAAGTCTCAATCATGCAAAAAGGCTCAATCAGGAGTTTTGCAAGTGGACCAATAAAAAAGGAGGACCCAAAGTCGTGGAATAAAGTTAGAAGATCCACCAAACTCAATCAAATTCAAATCTCATCAAATCAGCCACCAAAAAGTGCACCTAAACTGATTGGTGGGTGGTTAGCTAAATTGTAGGAAAAGAAAAATTCTATATAAACATCATCCGCCTTTTTTTCTTGAGTTGTATGCATTCCCAAATTTCCCACTTAGTTTAGTGAAGCCATAAACTCCAGCAAGCAGCCCCCTTGCTTGCTTATCTCATTTTCTCATGATTTTGCTCCTCTCTATCTAGAGAACTAGTTAGGCTTTTCCAAATCTAATTGTATCAGATTGTAGAGCATTGTTTGCTCTCTCATTGTACTCATTTTCATTGATTTCAAGCCTCATTTGGTCTCTCATATTGTGCCTTGAAGTTTGCCAAAGTTTCAAGTTATTTGGCTGAGTGAGTTGTGAGACATTGCCAACTTTGTGAAGGTATATCTTTGCACATAGGCAGAGAGTGTTGCAAACAGGTAGCCTGTTTTGTAGAGGGTGGTTCTCCCAGATGGAATATCCATTTGGGATGATTTAAATCTTGTTAGGTAGCTCTTATAGTCTACTACAAGTCTACAAAATTTCATTTTAAGTCTCTGCTGGTACAGAGAAAAGTTCAGAATAGTGAGCATATATCACTGCTTGTGGACCTAGTGGAGGGCATCCATCTTCCATTTTTGCATTGGGGTGTTAGAATCATCCCCCGTCAACTAAGTGGTCATGAGAGTACAAGCGAGAGAAAAAACATTCCATGCAAACATGTAGAGCCCTTAAAACACCAACACTCTCACCAAGATCCATAATCTTCTAACAACACATAGATATGCATGAAAAATTCTAGAAAGTGGAAGAAAAAACAAAAATGGAAATGAAAGACAATGGAGTTTGAGAGTAAAGTCCAATGGATATAATCCATAAGCATGCAGTACATCAAAGAAGAGGAATTAGCTTCACGACTATCATGTCACGAGCAATGAACACCAAAGCCTACAATGACTGATAATTTACAACCATAAGAACTAAAGAATTATACATGTTTCCACTAGTATTTATGGCCCATGTTCAGGAGCAACACCAACGATGCAACATAACAAACGCTAACCTAGAGAAAAACCCTATTATGGAATATATGGATAGTTGTTGACAAAGGCTTGATGCTACCCAACAAACTATCGAATAAGATCTCTCCATTGGTTTCCCAAATTAGAATGTCACAGTACATAAATCACACACACAAAACATAGAGCACATGTGAAAACCTTTGAGATCCAAACACTATACAATAAGAAGAAGGAAGGCTTGGGATTGCAATGTGTGGATGTTTGATGCATAATTCAAAGAGGAACATTAAAAAATTGGGACCAAGTAGAGAAAGCTTGATGGAAAAAGGAAAAAGATCAATGGCCACCATTTACTCAATTTGAGCTTGAATCCTTATAACGTATAGTAGATGTGGACCCACAACAAGCTAATCTAACTAGTCTAGAAACATATCTGTGAGACTTGATGAGAGACATGAGTGTGCAAAAGAACAATAAAATTGTGACTAAAGGGAAGAATGATATCAAAGACTTGGGCAAGAATAAGATGAATGATGATTCGAATCCAAGTTCCTCACATATCTTCTACCATTAGACTTTCTCTTTGATCCCAACCTATGGATGTGTTCTGAAGTTGAAAAAAATCATCAAAGGTACTTAGATCACTCTAAAAACATTCCTACCTTGTTCGGTGAGGAGAAGTGCAAACAACATTAGTGGAAAGAGATCATAGACAAAGTAGTATTGTAGAGCAAACTTTGCCAGATTGTCATGAAGAAAAATGCTATGAACTATATATGGTCAAGAAAAACGCTATGAACTATATATGGTCAAGAAAAATGCTATGAACTATATATGGTCAGGGAACTTAAGGAAGAAGCATTATCAGAAAGAGATCAACAAATTAAACGAGGAGGAAACATTTGACTTGGACAGTCCAAGTTTTGATATTGATCTTGAGTGTAGGGACAAGTGGGAGGACTGGATGCACACGATGGGGATAATAGCAAGAGATGGACAAGTTGCCCATCCAAGGGTAAAATGATGATCTAGAAGATCTCATGAATGCTTCCTGTTGGGGATGTAAGGGTCATGTGACCTTACCCCCATATTCATATATATACATCATATATAGAGCATTGCCTCAAGAGAGATCATTATGTGGGTTTCGAGGCTCCCACGAATATCCGCGCGTCTCTGCTCTCTTCTCTCTCCCTCCATCTTCTCCTTCCTCCTCTTGTTCTGCACACCAAAGCCCTTCATTGGTACCAGAGCATGCTGAAGGCTGGTGAGCAATAAGCTTCAATGGAAGGTTAGGTCAGAAGGGGCAGAAGTGCAGGTCGCGGCATCTCTTGACAACAGTTCAGTATTTCGGTCATAACTTGAACTAGAAAGCTCGGATTGATGCGTTTTAAAGTTCTGTGTGTAGCTAATACAGAAAGCTACAACTTCACAGAAGGGCGCAGAACCTGCTTCGGAGTTTTAGACTGCTGAAAATACGAAAAATGCAGACTGCTATAGAAGGCGAATCTATATTCACTATGACAGCATGTCAATTTTTGCATCATAACTTGAGTTATATAGATCGGAATGCGATGATTCAACTTGCTGTGTGTAGCTTGTAAAGATAGCTACAACTTTCTAGAAGAACTCAGATTCATTCTCAGTGCAACGTCACCAAAACTGCAAAATATAGAGCAGCAGTGTTGTAGGTGATAGTGAAATTGACAGCAGGTGCTTGTCTTAAGCATATCTTGAGCTACGCACTTCCGATTGAGGTGTTATTTATCTCGTTACGTAGCCAAGACTCAAATCTTGAAGTTTGCTGAAGAGAAAAAGTTCAGATTCAGAGGTTATCACATCTAAAATAGCAAAACACAGAGCAACACATCTTCACTAATTGCACTTGGAGGTTGAATTTGCTTTGGAACTTCTTCGAGAGAGAATTTATGATGTGCAAGCTCTTATTTTCAGAGCTTCAAAGCATTGTACATGTATGATCATTGTGGTAGCTCCTCCATATGAGAGTAGAGCATGATCTTGTCAAGCTTTTGGCATGTAAGATGACATTGTGGTATACTCTTTTTTGAGGTTTATGTCATCATGAGTTCGATCATGGATGTATAGTGGCATTGTGGTCTATATCTTGTTTATGCCACTTGGTTATGGATTTAGTTACTTGTTGCACACAATTCTATGAGATTTGATTATGGATCTTGGTTGGTACTTGTATCTTTTGTTTTCTTTGCAGGTAAATGATCCAGATTGGAGCCTCAGTTACACGTTTGTTTGTCACTGTTATTAGCATTTGGTCATTGATTGATATCTATTTGCCAGTGTGATTGTTGGCATATGTGGATGGTGATTCCCACATGGTTATTTTGGTTCTAGAGTCCATTTTACAGAGGAGATGCTGCCAAAATTTCATCGGCTTTTATGCTAGAACGGAGGTCTAGTGGATCTTGAAGCTTGTGCGATAGCTTTGGATCATTGCTTATCTCCATTCATTTGGACTTGATCACAAGTTATCAGTGACAGACTGGACTATCTTACAGGATTCATTCTTGAGTGGGAGGTGCATCACCATTGTATTGGCATGTATTGCTATCACTTTTTTGGCATATGTAGTTGCTATTATCTTTGGTTGGATCAGTGACAGGTGGTGACAGGTTACTTATTGTTCTTTGGTTATTGGTTATCTTGTTTGATTGCTCAGTTTACAAGGGATACTCTGCCAAAATTTTCCCAGGATTCTTTCACATCTACTTGGTCACTTTGGAGACTTGGTGAGCAGGCTTATGCTCATGGTTTTATGTGCATGCTAGATGCATGGTTATGTGACAGGTGGTTCACACGGTTTTCTTCTCCAGTGAGACATATGTGATGTGAGTTATGCATATGGATATGCAGGTGTGATCCTATTCAGGATAGAGTATTGTTTCTAGTCTCTTGTTACATTGCTAGTCTATTGGATTGCCAACATGGTGTCTTCTCGATTTGATGGCACTGACTTTCCGAGATGGAAAGCTCAGATGTGGCATACATTGGTTCGTGTAGGGTTACATATGTATGTGCATAGAGATGCACAGAGGCCTCATGACATGCCCAACCACGTATGGATGGATATGGATGCATTGGCAAGCTCCACTATCCGATTACAGCTTGTGGATTCTATATATGATTCTGTTATGTATGAGGAGACGAGTAGTGCATTATGGCAGAGACTACATGACATGTATGCGAGTCCATGACTCATGTGAGACATAGATCACATCGACAACTTCGATGTTGGCATTGTGGTCGTGAGGGCCATATTCGACGACGTTGCTTCAGGCGGATGCGACGACGACGTCAGAAATATGCACGTGATGCAGGTCCGGTAGTGATTTCAGGAGAGTTTATGGCAGTTGATTATGCTAGTGATGGTGATATCACTTTCTCCTATGGTTCATCTCAAGATTCCTCTTGTTCATTGGATAGCACACATAGGGCTTGGTTGCTTGATGCATTAGCCGATTTTCATGTTACTCCACATCGTGAGTGGTTTTATCGATTCTCAGGTGAGAGTCGTGGATGTGTGCACTTGTCTAATGGTATGACATATGACATTGAGGGTGGAGGAGACGTATGCCTTATGCTACCTAGTGGAGCATCACTTATGCTCAGACATGTACGCTATGTGTCTTCATTCCCTATGAGCTTGATTTCAGTTAGCTAGTTACAGGAGAGCAGATGTTATGCATTCCTTGGTGAGCATCATTTTCAGTTGCAGTTGGGATAGCTTATGCTTGTCAGAGGTGCTAGGATTGGGCACAGGTATCCACTGCAGGTACTTCATGTGAGAGACAGTCTCGTCTCAGTGGGAGTTCATCCTTATGTGCGATGTGAGACTCGTCATGTCTCATTTTGTCTACCTACAGATAGGTCTATTGACATTCATGATGCACATGTATGGCAGGATTCAGATGTTCTGATGGATGCACATATAGAGCATGTTTTGGATGCTCATGATGCTTATATAGAGCATGATTTTTTTGATCATACGGATGGTCTTATGGAGCACACTTTGGATGATCAGTTGGATGCTTTAGAGCATGATGTGGATGCTCACATAGAGCATTGTGATGATACCCAGTTAGAGTGTGATCATCAATTTGACCTTGGTGTTGATGTTGTGCAGTTAGCTCATGTGGAGCATGATGATACACTTCGTGTGGTAGAGCACGATAGCTCTCATGGTACACAGTGTATTGTAGAGCATATTAGCTCTCAGGATGCACAACTAGATACATCCTTGGTTGCGAGCATGGCTGATTTGGATGCTGAGGAGTCAGCAGTTATGCAGTCATTCTTGGATTCGCTCATGTCAGATGTTGACACAGATATGTCAGGACATGTTGGTCTTGATGATGGTGCTTTGGATGCCTTGGATATAGGCATGGCCGACATACTTAGGTTAGCCAGGATAGCACATGTTTCGTCAGCATTCGGGAGTCTAATGTACGAGTTGTTATGCTCGAGATCAGACCTTGCAGTTGCTATTGGAGCATTTGCACTTGGAGTTGTCAGTCGTTTGATGATTGACACAGGCATAGAGCGGGTGGGAGCTTTGCAGGAACTTCATGAGTTCTTGCATCAGTTAGATGTGAGCTCGACTCTTATTGATATGAGTCTAGATCAGTTTGAGGTGCATGGATACACCTTGTTCGAGGCGGTTGGTGTAGGTTGATCTGGTATGGGTAGAGATCCGGACTCTTCCTGTACATTATTGTATAGTCCTACATCATTCTTTGTATATGTTACCACTTATGGTCACATTGACCCTTAAGTGGGAGATTGTTGGGGATGTAAGGGTCATTTGACCTTACCCCCATATTCATATATATACATCATATATAGAGCATTGCCTCAAGAGAGATCATTATGTGGGTTTCGAGGCTCCCACGCATGTCCGCGCGTCTCTGCTCTCTTCTCTCTCCCTCCATCTTCTCCTTCCTCCTCTGGTTCTGCACACCAAGGCCCTTCACTTCCAATTTTCCTTATGATGAAGTCAAGGAGGGGTTGTTTGATTCCCTCTCATGAAATATGCAATAATGTCAACACTCTTCTAGATTTGATTTATCATTTTCTACCTATCATAGAAAAGCATTCAAAAGAAGAGTCACTACCAGGAGAGGATCCATTTCAACAAGTAGTGAACAAGCCTCACTCCAAACGTCAAAGGACTAGAAGTCAAGAAGACCCATTCTCAATAATCATATTAGTCTTGGTCTCAACACTCCTACAATCCAATAGCATAAATTTGCGTGCCAAAGAAAGTTGCTCAAGCATAAGTACATGAAAGTTCTAGATGGATACCCAAAGTTCAAGATTATCCCCCATCACAATATGCACAAAAAATGAACGGGGTCAAAGATCATAAAAGGCCTATCAAGCATAGTCACGCAAAGAAGTTCCAACAAGAAAAGCAATGGCAAGGACCCATAGCATGTCATGTTGGGTGCTAAATGTCTCATCCAAGAACATAAAAATCAAAATCAAACATGGATTTCATAGATTCATACATGCATATCACCTAGGAATAGTCAAGCCTCCAAGATGCATCAAAGAATGTTGTCCAAGGAAGCAACAATTACCTACCACAAAGTAAGAATAATGGAACACTGGCAACCTAATTGTTGGTGGAATTACTCCAAGACTAAATGCTTGGCCACTTATCCTAAAGTTCATATGTGCATTCATGTATTCCCATGAATTATTTGGTGAGGATTTATGGAAAATTGATTCCTAAAACTTTGGAACACTTTTAGGTAAATATTCAAATTCAAACTTGAATCTTGGCTCCAACAAAAAGGCTATAAAAGAGGACTATCTAGTCTCGCGGACAAGCAGATAGGAGAGCCCAATTTGGAGAGACATTCAGAGGGATTTCATATGGATATCGATCTCACACTATAGCTCTACCATTGTCATCACATTGTGCAATCATTCATTATCAATGTCAATGTATTTCATGTGCATTAATACATATAGTTTTCTCATATCTCATATCTTCTACTCTATCATGTATCACTCAGAACAATGAACTTCATTGATCCGTTTCTTAGTGTGTACTTGATCATTTGCAGTGATTTAAGTTAGTATACATTCATTAGACTGTCTGTTTTCTTTTTACAAAGTTTCATTTGAATTGGCTCATTCATTCTTGAGATATGTTCAAAACATTACCCAATGGTTTGCATACTGTTAGCTCCCAAAAATCTCGAGATGCATCTCTGAGTTGCTAAGCATCGTTCTCTGAGCATAGTTAATCATTTCAAGTGAAATAACTTGAAAAAATTAGCTACCCAAATTAGTTAGATATGCCCAAAATGATTTTGTTCAATTGTTAGCGAAGAAAGAGAACAAGAATTGTTCATTTCTCTGAGCGGGTGTAGTGACCAAAATAACACATTTTTGGTTCACAATGAAACTCCAACTTATCTCTTTTGATCCAATGATTTGAGGATCATCTTCCAAAGTACCTAGGTGATCATTTGCATTTCCTAGAAAGCTCAAGAGGTCTACTTTGCACTCCTCAACTCAGTTTTGGCTGGTGTGAAGCAAGAATTTGCAGCACCATCTCATCTATGGAAGGTGTCCACCATCTCTCCAACACTAATCAGAGACAATACTCGAAGAGTCCAATAGCAATCAAGCAAACCTAGGTCCCAAAATCCTATGTTGATTTCTTAGAGCAAGGTAAATACATCGAGAGAACAAAACAAAAGTGAAATTTGATTCTGAAGATCAAGTCCTCCAAACAAAGACATCCTCACAGACAACAAACTCAAAAGGCAAAGCATTATCTATGATGGCAACCAAAAGCAAAGCAACTCGCTGACCACCAAGGTGACAAGGCTTCTAGGATTTGGAAATACGGGTTGCTAAGCCACTCATGTCTTCAATATCCATATGGATCATACTAGACACCCTAGATCATGAGCTTGAGCAATTGATGCTATCATTTTGGGTGTATCTTGAGTAATCAAGGGCATGCCTCTCTGTGCAAGAACCATGTGCTTATTGAGCAACCCTATCTATGCACTCATTTTAAGATCTTATGAATTTTAAGTACACACCTAATTAGGCCATATTATTATGGCCATGCAGGAGGCACAATTTTAATATCCCATGCATGAGTAATACATTGTAATGTGAGATTATCAAAATTTGTATACCTTGCTTTATGTTACTGATGTTTTTTGCAAGTGATCATTACCCCATTCAAAGATGCAACTCATATACAATGTCTAAATACATCAATCAAAATGCTAGTGGAAAGGATTTATTCATATTGATGGAATAGGATTCAGATCATACGTTGCACCAATATAGGTTACAAATAAGCAACACAAATGAAGCTACCCAGGAACAGATAATGAAAGTTGCATAAGGTTCTTGAGTTGAAGTGAGGCATCACATTCGAATACATGATGTCAAGTGAAGTTGAAAATTGGCTTCTCAATACATTCATGTCAGTTACAAGACATGTAGGCTAAGTTGGAAAAGCAATCACATTGCTTTTCATGAGGTAACTAATTCAAACAGATTATGGCCTAACAAGGATCCATTCTTTGAATAGTTAGGCAATCCTCTTAAATGTATATTTGGTGACGTTGGTGTTTTACATGTCAAAATTTTTTATCAACGTCGACAAGATTTTTATCAAAGACCATCAAGAGGTGCAATCTATAGCTACAACACATTACAATTATTTTGGTTACAACTTAAGAAAAAGAAGAGAAGATTGATGGATTTGTGTCAAAACAAAGCTATGAATCTATGTGAAGATGTCAAAATGACGCCAATGCCAAGTGGGGACCATAAATTCCCCATATTTGAAGTATTTCGATGGCAATGCACCACAGTGTGCTCTCCTCCTCGAGAGCTCCACGAAAATATCCTCAGAGTAGAAAATCGAGCTCCCAAGGTCACACACAGTACTCTGCACAAAGGCTGCAGAATATGCAGAAGATAGAATTCTTAGGTCTTAGCAATGTGGTCTAACTTACAGTCTGTGACTGACCAAGCCACTATATGTTTTAGTAAAGAACATATACAAAGAAGTGTCTGATGGCCATTTGGCCTTTCACATGAACACTAACAGTAACAATCTCCCATTAAAGGCCAATATGGCCAAAGTAACTATGGAAGAAAAAATAAAGAATGATGAAGAATACTTGAGTGTAAGTATACAAACTATACCTCCCACCTGATGGGCATGTTACACAGTATACAAGTGACTGCGTAAGATCATGAATCAAGTAACCCCCATCAAGTGACAACAATGTTGAAAGCTATCATGTGGTAGAGCTTTAGTCAAAGCATCTGCAACATTATCTCGAGTGTGAACCTTCTCAAGAATAATGTGCTCAGTGGCTAAGCAATCTCTAATGAAGTGATACCTCACCTCAATGTGCTTGGTCTTTGCATGATAGACCGGATTCTTAGCCAAAGCAATGGCACTCTGACTATCACTAAGCAAACGAGGTACATGCTGAGGTAAACCCATATCACGAGCAAGATGAGAAAACCACAATGCTTCCTTACATGCCTCACTTGCTTCAACATACTCTGCTTCTATGGTGGAAACAGCTGTACATTCTTGAAGACGAGATCTCCAAGAGATAGCGCCTCTAACAAAATGAAAAATGTACCTTGATGTAGACTTACAATTGTCTACACAACCAACATAGTCAGAATCTGTGTAACCAGTAATGAATCCTTTCCCTCCACCTAAGCATAGACACTTGTCCTTAGTGCCACTCAGATATCTCAAAATCATCTTGACTGCTTCTCAATGTTTCTTGCCAGATTAGACATATATCTGCTCAGAACTTCCACTGCAAATGCAATGCCTGGTCTCGTAGCTACCATAGCATACATGAGACTACCGACAACAAAATGATAGGGAATTTTGGTCATGAATTCCTTTTCCTCATCAGATTTGGGGCAATCCTCCTTGCTCGATTTCACATATGTGGGTAAAGGCGTACTCAATGCCTTTCCACCCTGCATATTGAACCTGTGAAGTACTTTGGATATGTACTCACTTTGAGACAAGTATATGCATATTTTACTCCTATCACGAGTAATGTGCATGCCAAGAATATGTTTGGCATCCCCCAAATCCTTCATATCAAATATTTGACTCAACTTCTTTTTCAAAATTGACAAGTCATAAGAGGACTTCCCATAAATCAACATATCATCGACATAAAGTATCAAGCATATCAAGCTGCCATCTGAGCATATCTTTGTGTGGAGACAATGATCCTTATTGCTTCGAGAATAGCCTTGAGACTTCATAAAAGCATCAAACTTTTGGTACCATTGTCTAGGGGATTGTTTTAGTCCATACAAGCTCTTCTTGAGCTTACAAACTAGACTTTCCTTGCTAGGAACTACATAACCCTTTGCTTGTTCCATATAGATCTCATCTATAAGATCTCCATGCAAGAAAGCAGTTTTCACATCCATTTGGACTAGCTCTAAGTCCTCCATTGCAACAAATCCAAGCAACATGCACAAGGTAGTCATCTTGACCACTAGAGAGAAGATTTCCTCGAAATCAACACCATGTTGTTGCTTAAAACCCTTTGCAACAAGTCGTGCTTTATACTTTGGAGGAGCACTATCCGATGTGAATTTCAGCTTATATATCCATTTACATGGTAAAGCTTTCCTGCCATTTGGCAAAGGTACTAAATCCCAAGTACCATTCTTGTGAATAGAATCCAACTCACTCTTCATGCACGCTCCCACTTGACATGATCAACTATCTTCATAGCCTCTTTGTAGCAAGAAGGCTCATCGGCATCTGTTAGTATAACAAAATCTAAAGCTGGAACATATCTATCAGGTGGATGTGAGACACGTGTAGAGCGTCTCAATGGCTGGTGAACAGGAACATGTGCAGGCTCATCTGATCGGACATTCTCTTGAACGTCCCTATGTGCAACATTTTTATGCATGCTGACTAGAGGACTAGTATCCTCAAACACCACTCTTCTCACTTCAACCTCCTTAATGGGTTGTTCATTCATCTTAGACTCATTGAAAATGACATCACTACTTCTCATCACTGACTGTGTTTCAAGTTCCCATAAGTGATATCAAATTGTCCTTCTCGACCATATCCAAGAAAAATGCATTTCTTTGACTTATGGTCCAACTTTTGTCTAAGACTCTTTGGTATATCAACATATGCTTCACACCCAAAAACTCGAAGATGATCATAATATGGTGGCTTCCTTGTCCATAACTCTTATGCCACTTTCAGACCTTTGGCAATACTAAGTGAAAGGTTAATCACATGAACTGAAGTCAATAATACTTCTACCCAAAAGCCTTGTGAGAGGTTTGCATGATGCAACATAGACACTACTCTATCCTGAATAGTTATATTCATCCTTTCAGCTATACCATTCTGTATTGGGGTATAAGGAGTTGTAAACTCTCTATGAATCCCTCTAGACTTACTGAAAAGGCTGAATTCATGTGAGGTATACTCACCCCCATTATCTGAACGTAAACCCTTAATCTTAGCTCCATTTTTAGTCTCAACTAAAGCAAGCCATTTTCTAAAAGTAGGGAATACCTCATCCTTCGATTTGATAGGATATCCCAAGACTTTTCTAGTAGCATCATCTATGAAAGTGACAAAGTAAAGAGAACCACCTAAGGACCTAGACACACACATCTGTATGAACGATATCTAAAGGTTGAATTGAATAGTCAACGTGCATTCTATGCACATTTCTAGTTTGCTTTCCATATTGACAATGCTCACAAAATGAAAAATCAGAGAAATATAACACAAGTAAGTAGCCAGAATGAGAAAGATTTTCCAGTCCACTACAAGATATATGGCCCAAACAACCATGCCAAATACAAGCCATAGGTTGTTTCGTAATAGCTAACAAGTGTTCTTTCTGTGATACAAATAAAGGATAACGTGAGCCAACTTTGTTTCCTTTTGCAATAACCATATTGCCCTTTGATATATGAAAGGACTGAGCATAGAAGACCACCTTGTAACCAAGGTCATCAAGTTGACCAACTGACATCGAATTGCGTGATAACTGAGGTACATGGCATGCATTATGCATAGTAAATTTTGATCCATCCATGAACTGCACAACCACATCTCCAATCCCAAAAATGTCACACTAGTAAGAGTCACCAAGTCTCATGGTACCAAGAGACTTTGCTACATAATTAGAGAACCATTCTCTATGTGGTGTCACATGGAAAGAAGCACCATAATCTAGCAACCACATGTGGGAAAGAGAATCACCCATAAGAGCCTCAGTTGACACAATACTATCAAGTGTCAACACATCAACATCATCAGAAATAGCCTTAATTTCTTCAATCTTCACACTCGAAGTAGATGGTGTAGGTAATTGTTTAACATGCCCATCAACATTCTATCCTTTACCTTTAGAATTCTTTGATGCATAGCAGTCTTTCTTCATATGTCCTTTCTTATGACAATAATGGCATTCGATATCCCTCTTCCTTGGTTTACTTCTACTCTTATTTTGTTGACCATTCTTTTCCTTGTTCTTGCTCCTTCCACATTGCTAATTCTTTCCTTGGTAAGAATCACAAACATTATATGCATCTCCACTCTGAGTGCCAACCATAGATTTTCTACGAATCTCCTCACTCAAGAGTGCTCCACATATGTCATCATAGATGAGTTTACCACCTGGTGCACTATTGCTAATAGTTGTGCAAAACGTGTCCCATGATGATGGTAGGGTGCATAACAACAATACTACTTTTATTTCATTATCCATATCCATTTTTTGAGCTTGTAATTGGGAGAATATAGCATCAAACTCATTTAGATGAGCAACAACACTATCTGTGTCCTTCATGCAAAGGTCATATAATTTTCTCATCAGATACACTTTATTTGATGTCGTCTCTTATTCATATGTATTGCATAACTTCTTCCAAAGCTCCTTTGCACTTTCATGTCTAATATTGTAAAGTAAACATTATCTGCCAAGTGCAAGCGAATGGTAGACCTGGCCATTTCATCTAACTCATCCCAATCATCTTCATCCATGTCAGCAGGCTTCTTTGAAATCCCATTTACTGGCTTCAATTGCCTCCTTTGAATCAGCACATCTTTAATCTGATTCTTCCATAGAGCAAAGTTTGTGCCATCAAATTTTCGAATCTCAAAATGGTCTTTGCCCTGCAAGTTATAGCTCCTCCTGGGAACACTGGCATTAGACCTTGATCCACCACATGTGCATGAGACCTCTGATGCCATGATGGTAGAGAACTGAATAAAATGATAATGGAACTAGAAGAGTCCAAACACCAACAAATAGGTGTATCAAGGAGTAAATCGACCACTATATAGTTGACTAAACCAAAAATCTAGAAAGATTTTGCCAGAGTATCCTCTACACAATGAGCATATGACCAATGTTAAAATATCATAAAACTGCAAGTACTGACATGTTTACCTACATAATGAATCACTAACTCCACTGCATATAATTAGTTACCCAATAGAAACCAACTAGGCTTATCGAGCATCTATGAACAACTATCATACATCTCCTATGGCGAGGCTAGGTAAGTCTTCCACCTGCATCACCATAGAGACCCCAACATCTGGGTGTCTCCCAATTAAAAAAACCTCACCACGACCCTCTTTATCAAACGTAAAAGGCTTTATACAAAAACATAACTGCGATATCAATGACCACATGGACGTACATAAGTAGTATCCACATAAGCATACATGGTGTGTATGTGCTCAATATATGCAGTAAAATGAAACCAGAAAGTTGAATGCACAACCCAAAAACTAGCCAACAACACCTGCAAGGGTCTGTCAACTCTGATGTTTTAGGCTCAATTAACATGTATAAATTTGCAATGGCTGCTCCCATCAAAACTGAAAAAACCTTTTAAGAAACCTATAGTTTTACGAGTGTGGATGAAAACACAGCCCCAAAGGTTGATATTTATTGTTGGAGAAGTACAAAGAACACTCTTCTTGATGTTTTTGAACCTGTGTGAAGAGAACTCTGTGCAAAAGTACTCTAAAATGGCTCCAAAAGACACCCCAAAAATGCTTCAAAAATAGGCTTTGAAAGCAAAGAATGAAGCTTTGAGGGACCAAAACATCTTCAAGGTAATGTTAGCCTTAGTCTTTCCCCTTCTTGAGACACCACAAGAGTGTAGCTTAGTGGCAAGAGATTGCCACGGTTAAGGGAGCTCTGGGGGGAACAGTACTGGGATGGGTGACCTCCTCGAAAGTACCGAGAACCTCTATCTTCCTTGATCATTGAGGTCCTCCTTCGCATGCAGCCAATGGTGCCAATGGTGACTTCAGTGACTTGGATGACAAGGTATGCCAAGGTCTATGCCTTGGTCGCCACCTTAATCGTAAGCCTTGGAGAAAGCTCGGGGGGGTACTCACTTCAGTCGCACAAAAGGAACAAAGCTTTTGCGTCAATTGCTCTGATACTAGTGAAGTACTTTGATGGCGATGCACCACGGTGCGCTCTCCTCCTTGAGAGCTCCACGACAATAACCTCGGAGTAGAAAACTGAGCTCTTAAGGCCGCACATAGTACTCTGCATAGAGGTTGCAGAATACACAAAAGAACACAGTACACAGGGAGCACGAAGATAGAATTCTTAGGTCTTAAAATTGCGGTCGAACTTATAGTTTGTGACTGACCAAGCCACTATATGTTTTATTGAAGAACATAACAAAGAAGTGTCCGGAGGCCATTTGGCCTCTCACATGGACACTAACGGTAATAATATTCTCCTTTAATTTAGCCATTTACTCATAAAAATACCCTTTTAAAAACATGTCCAAAGCTTATTTTTGAAATTTTTCTTCACTTTTTGTACAAGCAGAGTCCTTAGGCTTGTGGATTAATAGGTTTAGCCACTATAATTTTGCCAATTTCTTTGAATTTTGAATGAGAGGTCATATGAAAGTTTAGAATAAATTTTAAGTTAGGACAAAAATTAGAATGTGAACAGGGTCCAAAATTTGAATTTTTCTATAAAAGACAATGTAGTTTCATTTTTTACGATTAGCTCTTGTATTCTTCTTAATTTTTGGGAATGAAACTGAATTTCTTGGGGTAAACATCTTCTTGCTTGTGAGGGTGGCTTGCATGCATGTGTGCTTGCATCTTTCTTGAGTGATGTTTCATGAATATGGAGGGATTCATGCCACCAGAAATATTCCCTTAGATTGACATTATGAGTTGTGGATGCTACAATTTTTTAGTTCTTCGGAGGTTGGAGCCCTCTACATCTCAACACCATGCCTCATGAAATGTCCATCCTAATTCAGATTCTTAGTGCCGATTTAGTGATGATAGATTCCCAACTCATAGAAGTCTATCTTGTTGTTGGGTAAGATAAGCAAGGTTTGATCTTTGTGATAATTCAAGAGATGAAGGATCTAGATAATTAGATCTTTTTCACTTGCATAGATAAGAATAGATGGGAATATTGGAAGATGATTGAATTAAATAGAGCCAAATATGCATACCTCGTACAACCAATCTTTTTGTTGCCCAAGTCTCATGAGAAGAAGGCTTCCACACAAGGAACATGAACGAGTAGAGGCTTTCAAAATCCTGGTTCTAGAGGTGTTTCCACAATCAAAAAACTTTCTTGTAGAGCCTCATGGCTCTCTACAGATTCTCATTCTCCACTCTCATGATACCAATAATCTAGAACCAAATAGAATTGTGTTGTCTAATACTTGCAACCCACTTCCAATCATCATTGATGGAACAAAATGGTTTCATCTTGTTCCATCCTTTCTACAAGGAGCACACCATAACCGTACACTTAGGGACCATCGAGAAAGGACAAAACAAGAGGATTAGCATGATTAGATTGATCTCTTTCCATGTGGGAATCCTAATGAGAGAGATGACATAATTTTTTTTGAAAATGAGTTTGTCCCAAGAAGCTTTGACATTACACTAGGCTTTGACTATCCATTTGGACACAAGTTTATTGGCCAAGGCATCCATATCCAAGATTCCCATACCACCCAAGTTCTTTGGGCTAGAGTCGATTTTCCATTGGATCCTCAACACACCCCTTCTATTGAGATCCCCCCCTCCATTAGAAATTACTACAAATCCTTTCCAATTTTTACAACTCCTTGTTGCTCATTCTCTCCAATATTATAAGAAGTAGATGATAGATAAGATGAGGAACATATTGACCACCATCACATGCCTGACCACATTAACTTGCATTCCCCTCCATTGATATAGCTTGTAGTCAGGCTTGGCAATCAACCAATCCCATCGTTGGCACATAGATACCTTGAAACCCAATGGGATGCCCAATAATCAGAAGACTATGTTGATGTGTGAGACATCACAAGAAATGAATTAATGAGACACTAGACAACCTCTATGGTCACCATTAACTCATTGCCACTCCAAACTTTGAGAATTGATAGCCAAAACCAAGAACTTTACTTCTTCAAAAATTTTTAGTCATTGAAATGACATATCTTTAGTATTTTGCTAATTTCTCTTAGCACAAAGATTATTTTCCCAAGATCTTTTGGAACATGAAAGTATAAAAGAATAGCTTTCCAATTCCAAGAAATGGATCTCTGCAACTCAAGTTATGGCCTTCACAAGATGACTATGTCTAACTACCAAAATTGAAAATTTTGGCTGTTATAGTAAGAGCACCTGTCTAAAAATGGAAATTCGATGCTTAGCATTGACTTGCAACAAGAATTTGATGCTGGGAATCAACTTGAGGTGTTTTTTGCCGCTTTTCAGAAGGAATTGATGTCAGGCATCGAGTTTTTGCATGAAACCTCAACCTTTCAGTGCCAAAACAATAGATGATTTCATGCACACTTAGAACATCACTTATCAACTCGAATTCAATGCTACGCATCGAGTTGCTCCAACAAGGTCATGATTTGCAAACACTTTAGCATTGAATGAAATAGATAATGAAAATATGACTTATCAGTACAGATTCGATGCCAGGCATCGACTTGCTTGAAAAACTTCAACTTCTGAAATCAGTACACAAAAGACAAACTTTGGAGATGGAGAAGGAAGGCTTATACACAGAAGTTCAATAAACTCTTTTCATAACTATGAAACGTCAGAAATGCACAGGTGCTTTCTCATGTAGAGAAGCCCGACTATTCTCACTCATACAAAATGAGTTCTAACTTACTCTCTCAACTACCATTCTCTTCATTCTCACTTTCTCTAACTCTCTCTTCCTCATCGTGTCAGTTGATACAAACTAACTTATATGGAGTTTCTCAATCTCATGACCTTTAAAAAACTTCTAGAACTAAAGTGAACTAACTTTACGAACATAATACACTTGTGAATTTGTCCCTTCACATAGGCATGTGGTTTTCTTCTAAAGCTTTGACCTTCAAATATATGTCCAATTAGTGATTGTTTCTCCAACGAACTCAACCATAAGAAAGCTCATTGCATCCTTGAGCCCTCAAAAATTATGGGTTCGGGCCTAAAATCATCTTGAAAGTTGTTTTTTAATGGTTAATTTTGGACTCAGTGGCCATAGGAAATATGTTGAGGCAATGCCAAAAGCAAGAGACATAGCTAATATCATTCTAGAAATTGAACCCTCTTACTTTTGACTTTCTCTTCATATACGAGAAGGCTTCTGGATTTAAGAAGAACTTTTTTTGTATTTGGGATTACTTTTGTGAATCTTAATCTCAAGCTAAAGGATCCTTCTATAAAGTTTCTCCCTTCTATCCCTATAAATTCTTTGGATTTCTCTTTGAGTTTTGCACAAAATGGCCCAAGTGTGATTGATGACAATAAATTCAACTCCTAGAAGGGCCAGCAAAAAGTCTTCTCTCAAGAATGAGATTTCCCATCTGATCGAGGGAGTGAAAACACCGATGGATCAATATGGAACCACAAAGCTTCCTGCCTGCAATGAGGGGCTTCAAAGAAATAAAAATCAAATAGTGATCCGAAACCACAATATCCATGCTCTTAGAGAGGAAGGGGTGATCCATGTGATCGTTAATATTCTACAAGATGCAACATCTATCAAGTCTTTCTTTGTGAAGATCAACATTGGATTGAAGGTTTGACTATGGAAGCCCACTAATAAAGTCCTTAATTTTCAACCAGATCATGCTGAACCTTCAAAAGATCCCAATCATAATTTTCAAATCCTTCTATAATGTAGTTTTTTTTGCTCCCACTTATTCAAGAGCACTTCCGCCATGTTAAAATTATTGCACAAAATAATGTCCAAGGGAAATGTGTCCAAAGATTTCTATGTCTTAATTCTATCAAGTTCTTGGTGGGGGCATTACCACATCAGTGATCGTAAGGGAATGTGACCCTTGAAAACAGGCAACAATCCATCTATGATGTGGGTCAAAAGAGGACCCCAAAAAGGCCATAGAGGAGTGGGAACTAACCTAATGCAATCCCTCCACATCCATGAGGAAGGTCAATCAAGATCCAACAAAGTTGAGAGAAGATACTCTACAATTGTTTCTTGAGGTCATTGCTTTCAATTTCGACTTCTTGAATACATACAAAGTCTATTTTTTTATTCTTTTTGCTAAGACATTGGCTACTAACATATGCTTTAGAGGGGTCTAAAGACCTTTGAACATTAAAGGAGAACAAGATAATTCTTGATTGAGTAGGTCTTTCAAGATTGTGGTTTTGTCTTTATTTTTCTTAATTTTCATCTCTTCTTTTTTCTTCATGACAAGATCATGATAAAAATGGATTTTCTCTTTGATGGGGTTTTCTGTGGGAACTCGAGTGGATGCTTTCCCTTCAAACTACTTTCTTTATGTGCATATGAGTTTGGAATGGTGGACCCAATGATTGAAATCTTGATATTTGGGATATCTTCTTTCATGGTTAGTCCAAAAAATTGACTTCTTTCTTCAATCTATTGTCTTCACTGTGTTGGAGAAACACTCACTAATTAGACATATATTTGAAGGTCAAGTCTTAGGAAGAAAACCCCATGCCTATGTGAAGGGACAAATTCACAAATGTATCATATTTGTAAAGTTAGTTCACTTTAGTTCTAGAAGTTTTTTAAAATCACGAGAATACGAAAATCTATATAAGTTAGTTTGTATCAACTGACGCGGAGTGAGAGAGAGAGAAAGAAGAAGTAGAAGAAGAAGTTCATTTTATACGACTGTGTATAGTCGTGCTTCTCTGAGTGAGAAAGCAACTGTAAAAAACTTCTGAGTTTTTTATAGTTATGAGAAAGAAATGAGTAAAGTTCTGTGTATGAGCCTCTCTCCATCATCTCCATGATTACCTACTGTGTGATGAGTTACAAAGATCAAGTTTTCCAAGCAACTCGATGCCTGGCATCGAATCTCTGTTGATAAGTCATATTTTCTTTTATATTTTTCATTCAGTACTGAAGCGTTTGAAAAACATGATGTTGTTGGAGCAACTCGATGTTTGGCATCGAATTCCAGTTGATAAGTCATATTCTAAGTGTGCATGAAATCACCAAAAGTTTTGGTGTCCAAAAGATCAAGACTTTATGCGGGAAGTCGATGCCTGGCATCGAATCCCTGCTGAAAAGTGGCCAAAAACACTCGAAGTCGATGCCCGGCATCGAATTCTCGTTGCAAGTCGATGCTAGGCATCGAATTCTAATTTTAAACAGGCGCTCTTACTAAAATAGGTAAGATTTCCAGTTTTGGAAGGTCATACAGGGTCATCTTGTGAGAGCCATAACTTGAGTTCTAGAGATCTGTTTGATGCATATGATAGCTTCTTGGAAAGCTCTACTCTTCTAGTTTCAGCATATAAAGTTTCATGGAGAAATAATACTTGAGCTAGGAGAAATTAGCAAAATACTGAAGATATGTCATTTCAGTGACTAGGAATTTTTGTAGAAGCAAAGTTCTCACTTTAGGCTATCATTTCTCAAAGTTTGGAGTGGCAATGAGTTAATGGTGACCATAGAGGTGTTCTAGTGTCACATTAATTCATTTCTTGTGGTGTTTCATACATCAACAAGTGGTATCAGAGCAGAAAGATTCTCGAGAGCAGAAGACGACAAAGGTACGAGAAGTTTTGTAAAGTTTTCCATTAAAGTTTGAAAGGTGAAGCATTTGAAGACACAAGGCATCAAAAGGTTACTTCAAAAGTATCCTCATACACAAAGAACTTCAAAAGGTATTATCCTTTATCCTTTAAGCTCACAGGTTGCAGCAGAAGGAAAGAACTATGGTAGATCATATTTCCATTGACAAACTGGACAGAGATAATTACCCCGCATGGGTAATGAGAATGGAAGCCTTACTTATGAGTAAGGATCTCATGATATATGTTACAGGTGAAGAAGAGAAGCCAGTATTTGAAGATGAAAGCCGACCAAAGAAAGAGGAACTTGATGCTTTAAAGCATTGGCAGAAGAAGGATGCAAGTGCAAAAGCATACATTTACAATACAATCTCTGATCATTTGCTACCACACATCAGAGGATTGGAATCATCTGAAGATATATGGAATGCATTGGAGTATCATTTCCAAAGTACTACTAAAGCACGGAAAGCAAGTCTATGGTCAGAGTTTACAACATTCAAGAAGAAGCCAAGTCAAACCATTAGTGATTATGTCACTAAGATGAAGGATCTAGCAGATAGTCTTGGATCCATAGATGAAGATGTTGAAGATCACAGATTGATTGCTCAATTACTTGCAGGTTTGAGAGGGGATGAAAGGTGGAAACCTTTTGTCTTATCAACAGAACTTTCATTAAATCATTATGTTCCAGATTTGAACCAGTTGCTTGGTTTGATGCTCACATATGAGCAAGACTTGAAGGGAGATGGAGATAAAGGACAAAGTTCTGCAATGTACATGAAGAACAAGAAGAAAGGAGATAAAGGTAAAGCAAAGGATGAAGAGGAGTCTAGTTCTCAAGCTTATTATACAAGAGGTAAAGGCATTGGTAGAGGAAGAGCAAGAGGTTTTGGAAGAGGAAGAGGTAATCAAAATAACAACAAGAAGGCTTGCTGGATCTGTGGATTGAGTAATCATTTGGCTCATGATTGTTGGCACAACCAACAAGGATCAAACCAGAATCAAAACAACAATAGCAGAGGTCGAGGTGGAAGATATCAAAGTAATTTTCAAAGAGGTAGACAAAGTCAAAGAGGAGGCTATGGTAGAGGTGGAGGAAGAAGTTGGGGACAGAATCAATCCTACAACACCACCTACTACAATTATGCAAATGACACACAGAATGAAAGTCATACATCATTGATGATGAATTCAATCAGCACATCAGATAAAGAAGATCTAAAGGTATTTTACATTGACTCTGGATGTTCTAATCATTTGTCAGGAAACATAGAATTGATGTCAGATTTGGAAAAAGGTATTTCGAGTCACACAGTTCAAACTGGTGATAATACAAGACATAGTGTACATTCAATTGGAAAAGTGAAATGCAAGAGTGGAGCAGTTTGCTAACCAATGTTTTGTATGTTCCTACAATACCTAAAAACTTGATTAGTGTGGGACAGATAGTTGAAAAAGGTTTTCAAGTCAGGTTTACAAATGAAGGAGTATTTGTGGAAGATCCAGAGAATGGATATAATCAGATTGTCTCTGGTAAGAAAGAAGGTAGACTCTTTACTTTAAGAGTGCAAGGAAACATTGGTCAAGCTTTGCTCACACATGGTGAAGCAGTGATTACAGAACTTGATCTCTGGCATAAGAGATTAGGTCATTTCAATGAAAGAGGAATTAAAGCTATGGTTGCTAATCAGTCTGTACTAGGATTACCAAATGTGCAAAGTCAACATATGGTTTATAAATGTGAAGCATGTCAAATGGGAAAAGCACACAGGTTACCATTTCAGAAGAAAGGATTCAAACATGATGGATTACTAGAGCTCATTCATACAGATGTATGGGGACCAACAAAAGAAGGATCTATCAGTGGCTCAAGGTACTATGTTCTTTTCATTGATGATGCTACAAGATGGATAACATTATATGTTTTGAAGGAAAGGTCAGAAGTGTTTGGAGCTTTCAAGCATTTTCATGCATATGCAGAGAGAGTCACAGGTCAAAAGCTTAAAAGACTGAGGTCTGATGGAGGGGGAGAATACTTCTCCCAAGAGTTCAATGATTATCTTTGGAATGCAGGTATTAAGAGAGAAATAACTTGCAGGTATACACCACAACAAAATGGTGTAGCAGAAAGAAGGAACAGGACTTTGGTTGAGTTTGCTAGAGCTATGTTGAAGGAGAAGAATTGTCCAAATTATCTTTGGGCTGAGGCTGTAAATACAGCTACATATCTTGTGAATAGATTACCATGTGCAGCTCTGAATGGAATGACTCCATATGAAGCTTGGTGGGGTAAGAAACCAACACTAGATCATTGTAGAGTGTTTGGATCAATTGCATATGCTTATGTGCCATCACAACTTAGGCATAAACTTGAACCAAAGGTAGAAAAATATGTGTTCATTGGTTATGATGAAAAGCAGATGGGTTACAGGTTGTGGAATCCTCTAACAAAACAATTTATTGTTTCTAGAGATGTTACATTTGATGAACAGAAAAGTTGGTATGCAGATCAAAGTCACACAGCTGAAGAATTTGAAAAAGAGGTAAGAAGATGTGAGAAAGGAAAATCAATTGTGCAGGTAAATAGAGATGAAGACTATATGCAAGCAAGTACATCCACAAGTGGATTAACAAGAAGAAATGAAGAAGCTCCTATATTTGATGAAGAGGTGTATCCAGACACTTATGAAGAATGTGAACCAAGAAGGTCAAGCAGGACTAGAAGACAACCAGAAAGGTATTCTTATGATACTTCTTACACAACTCAGAAGAACTATGCATATATGGTCAAAGATGATGAAGAACCTCAGAACTATGATGAAGCTAAAGGTAAGAAGCAATGGGAAGAAGCAATGAAGGAAGAGTTCAATGCACTGGAGGAGAACAAGACATGGGAACTTGTTTCTAAACCAAATGGTAAGAAAGTAATTGGAAATAAATGGGTTTATAAAGTGAAGAAGCTTGCAGATGGAAGTATAGCCAGATACAAAGCTAGATTGGTGGTGAAAGGCTATGCCCAGACTTATGGCATAGATTATGATGAGACATTCAGTCTCGTAGCTAAGATGTCAACTATAAGGACAATCATTGCTATTGCAGCTTCAAAAGGATGGACCCTAAGTCAATTGGATATAAAGAATGCATTCTTGAATGGATACATATCAGATGAGGTATACATGGAACAACCTCAAGGATTTATAGATTCCAGGTATCCAAATTTTGTTTGCAGGTTGAGAAGAGCATGGTATGGATTGAAGCAAGCTCCAAGAGCTTGGAACTATAGATTGGTGAAGTATCTCAATGATCTTGGATATCAAAGTTCAAAAGCAGATTCAAGTCTACTTATCAAAAGAACAGAGGAAGGTACAATCTACATTTGTATTTATGTAGATGACATTATAATCACAGGTACTTCAGATGAAGGAATCAAGGAGGTAAAGAGATTGCTTGAAAAAGAATTCAAGATCAGTGACCTAGGAAAGTTATCATACTTTCTTGGAATGGAAGTTACTTATACAGATCATGGCATATATGTGTCACAAGAAAGGTATCTTCTGAACTTGTTGAAGAAGTTTGATATGGAAAATTGCAGAGAAGCTTCAACTCCACTTGAAGTTAATCACAAGCTCAGTAAATATGATGGTGCAGAATACAAAGATATGAGGAAGTATCAATCTCTTGTGGGTAGTTTGATTTATGCTACACTAACAAGACCTGATCTTAGTTATGCAGTGGGAGTTTTGTCACAATTCATGCATTGTCCAAAGGACCCACATTGGATTGCAGGTCAAAGAGTTCTCAGATATATCAAAGGAACTATAAAGGAAGGATTATATTATCCTTTTACATCAGATTTGAGGTTGAGAGCCTACAGTGACTCAGATTGGGCAGGTAACCAAGATGACAGAAGATCAACTCATGGTTACATGATATACATTGGTGATAAGCTGGTAAGTTGGTGTTCAAAGAAACAACATACAGTAGCATTATCATCAACTGAAGCAGAGTACAAAGGACTTGTGGAAGCAGCTAAGGAAGTCATATGGATGCAGACATTGTTCAAGAGCTTAGGCATTGATCAAGGTACACCTACAATACATGGAGATAATATGAGTTCACTTTATCTTGCAGCAAATCCAGTATTTCATGCAAGGACAAAGCACATAGAGATACAGTATCATTTTCTCAGAGAAAAGGTAATGGAGAAGGAGATTGAAGTGGAGTACATTTCTACTAAAGATCAGTTAGCAGACATAATGACAAAGAGCTTGGATGGTGTGAAGACCAGCAGATTCAAAAGCATGGCAGGAGTAAAAGAAAAGAAGATGATATGAAGAAACAGGGAATGTCAATTAGTGATTGAGGGGGAGCTGTTGGAGAAACACTCACTAATTAGACATATATTTGAAGGTCAAGTCTTAGGAAGAAAACCCCATGCCTATGTGAAGGGACAAATTCACAAATGTATCATATTTGTAAAGTTAGTTCACTTTAGTTCTAGAAGTTTTTTAAAATCACGAGAATACGAAAATCTATATAAGTTAGTTTGTATCAACTGACGCGGAGTGAGAGAGAGAGAAAGAAGAAGTAGAAGAAGAAGTTCATTTTATACGACTGTGTATAGTCGTGCTTCTCTGAGTGAGAAAGCAACTGTAAAAAACTTCTGAGTTTTTTATAGTTATGAGAAAGAAATGAGTAAAGTTCTGTGTATGAGCCTCTCTCCATCATCTCCATGATTACCTACTGTGTGATGAGTTACAAAGATCAAGTTTTCCAAGCAACTCGATGCCTGGCATCGAATCTCTGTTGATAAGTCATATTTTCTTTTATATTTTTCATTCAGTACTGAAGCGTTTGAAAAACATGATGTTGTTGGAGCAACTCGATGTTTGGCATCGAATTCCAGTTGATAAGTCATATTCTAAGTGTGCATGAAATCACCAAAAGTTTTGGTGTCCAAAAGATCAAGACTTTATGCGGGAAGTCGATGCCTGGCATCGAATCCCTGCTGAAAAGTGGCCAAAAACACTCCAAGTCGATGCCCGGCATCGAATTCTCGTTGCAAGTCGATGCTAGGCATCGAATTCTAATTTTAAACAGGCGCTCTTACTAAAATAGGTAAGATTTCCAGTTTTGGAAGGTCATACAGGGTCATCTTGTGAGAGCCATAACTTGAGTTCTAGAGATCCGTTTGATGCATATGATAGCTTGTTGGAAAGCTCTACTCTTCTAGTTTCAGCATATAAAGTTTCATGGAGAAATAATACTTGAGCTAGGAGAAATTAGCAAAATACTGAAGATATGTCATTTCAGTGACTAGGAATTTTTGTAGAAGCAAAGTTCTCACTTTAGGCTATCATTTCTCAAAGTTTGGAGTGGCAATGAGTTAATGGTGACCATAGAGGTGTTCTAGTGTCACATTAATTCATTTCTTGTGGTGTTTCATACATCAACACACTGGTCTTCAAATTCTTCTATGACCATGAGGGCCCCACTCCTAGATGTCTATTGGGGCTCCTTAATCTTCTTCTTTTGGCCTCTATAAAGTTGTTATATGCTCAATATGAAGAGTTTCTTTTATCTTTTTCATTTTCAATAAGGATATCTTTGAAGTCAACTCCCTCTCAATTAGGACCATGTCACATTCACCAAAAATCACAATATGTTGAATTACTTCTCTAGATCCACCTCACTTTCCTTTTTTAGATTCCTTTTTTAGAGGACAATCCTTAATTATATGACCTACATACCACAATGAAAGCA
Organism: Ceratopteris richardii; assembly: GCA_020310875.1. NCBI lineage: Eukaryota > Viridiplantae > Streptophyta > Polypodiopsida > Polypodiales > Pteridaceae > Ceratopteris > Ceratopteris richardii. The sequence continues at coordinate 173,592,564 of CM035424.1, read as the reverse complement.
TGCATTTGACATATTCTTGAAGGCAAATTCTTGTTCCAAGAGGCTTAGTTCACCGATATTGATGCTAATCAAGGGTAGGAGCTACTTTTTGAGATTAAACTCCATAAAAATCTAGGAATTCCATATAGCATTAAAAGAGGAGGTAGAGCCCTTATAAATAGGACCTCCCATGTGCTCTTTGGTCACAAGTAGGTAGTTGATCGGATCCATAATCTCTGGGATAAAACCATAAAGGAAGAAGGATAGATTGGAAACTCAACATAGAGAGGATACTTGAGAGTTTTAGACTTGTAAGGTGCAAACTTCTAGAACCACTTGAACAAGCACTTGGACGGTCATTTCTTCATTTTCAAAAACTAGAAGGATAGGATTTTATAGCTATGAATCCACATGAAAACCATTTCTTACAAAGCTAGGCTTTGAATGTCCCTAGAGGAGGTCGCAGGCCAAAGAGCTAGCCAATTAAACATGTCTTTTCTAACTCTTCCTTCTTCTTTGTCACTTTTTCTTTCAGAAGAGTAACCACTAAGGGTTTAAAACCAAAAAGGGGAATAGAAACTCTATCTTCCTTTGACCACCTTGAGCAATGAGGTTGCTAAAAACCTACAATGGATTTTCCATTCTTGCATAGATCCAATCCCCAATAACAACTTCAATCTCTTGAGAACGAGAAGACTATTAGGGCAGAGGAGAGACACAGAGAGAGACCTACATGAAGACTAGAAGGAAAAAAAAGTAAACCTAATTTGAGATGCACTCTAAAAGAGATTCTAAATAAATTCTTTTTCTCTTCCAAAAAGAAGGCACCGTGAAGGGTCCACCTCAATAATTGATCACAAGTAACTTTGGAAGAACAAAAGCAAATACCACTTGTCCATGCCTCATAGGTGAATTGGTTGGATACTCACCTCTTGAGGCAGAGGTAATGTGTTCAATCCCTGCAGATTGCTAGACATGCATTGGGCCAATGTGGCTAGTTTATCCTTGTAATGGCTTCAGGTTGTTGAAGCTAGATGCATTTGGGCAACCCTTTCTTATGATGCTTCAGAAATCTAGCCCATCCTTTGTGGGATTTGAGGAGTCCAATGAGTAATATTCCCTTCACTTATACAATTTTTCTTTCAATATATTCAAGCCCAAAGAGATTAGGATTTGGTTAAACTTCTTCTTAAGAAAAAACACAAGTATCACCTAGAGACAAACATGGCCAAGGTCAAGTCTTAAGGAGAATAAAAAATCAAGTTTTATAACAAAAAGATTCATCAATTCCTCGAGCAAACTTGATTTCAAAAATAAATAGTCAGGAAACTTTCTTTTTAGAGTTTGATGTTCTTTGTCTACAAAATGTCTACATATTGTATTGCATATGATACTGAGAATCCTCATTTGTATGCCACTTAATATCCATTACAACTCGTGCTACAATATGTGCAATTTCATAGAGATAATGATGGTTTGTAGCTTGACATCTAGGAAATACAACTAAGGGTTCTGAGTTCTTCGCTATAGTGCCGGCCTAGCAAGAGAGCAGCTCTATTTAGGGGCACTATTTCTTGGATGTTAAGAGAGGGTGTTTCAAGTATTAGTTAGTGCTTCTATGCCTTGTGCTAAGGAAGCTTCCTTCTATTGTTGGTCTCCCCCCATGGGGGAGACCATGTCTTGAAAGAGAGGATGGCCAAGGTGAATGAGGACATCACCATGAAATGTTTGGATGCTTAGAATGATCCACCAAAGTCGAAATAAGAGCTTCAAAGTCTTATGCAGAAGTAGTAAGAGGTTCCTTGTAACCCGCCATCCTACCTATTATGTCATTCAATCATGAAGATATGCCCCACAACCCCTGTCAAGATTCTAGTCCTAAAGGAAAAAGGAAGTTAGAAGATGACCCCCACTATGTAAGCATTGATAGCCATGAGGTTGGTGAGGATGACTCCTTGGTCATCGATAGAAACTCTCTGAATAATTGGCAAAACCAGCTTACAGAGAATGTTGTGATGGGTCTCTCTCATAGACCATGACCATCTACAGAGACATCAAAACATTGGATTAAATCAAATAGGAATCTAGAGGTGTATTTGTGAGGCAAATCTAGTAGTTTTCTAATGGGTACTTCCTTTTTTTCTTTGATGACTCTAACTGTGCTTTATAGATAATACTGGAGGGGCAATGGTTAATTAAAAACATCCCCATATTGTTTTTTAGATGGTATATGGATTTTTTCAACCCTTGTGGTCCAAAGCCCACTAAACTTTCGATTTGGGTTGACTTTCTTGATATGCTTATCGACTATTACCCATGGGTAGAAAAACTTGGGAGTATTCTTGGTAAAGTGTTGGGGAAAAATTCTAGATGGGGAAGCATTAACCCCAAGTGCAACCCTTACATAATGATTGAAATAGATGTGTCCAAACCAATTAAGTCAATTATATGCATTAAAGGCTTTGATAGGTTATTGCTCCATGAACAAATGATTATCTATAGAAACCTCCCCAATGCTTGCTTTAAATGCTACCAACAGGGGCACATGAAAAAGGATTGCCCTCTTATCAAAGCCAATTTCTATGAGAGTGTTTCTGAAGGTCCAAGAAGCAATAATGAAAACCAAAAGAAATAGTCCTATCATGAAGCTCTTGCAACTAATCAAGTCTCTAGCAGGAGAAATGCTCCTAAAAGAGCTAATAAGAAAGGAGTTAAAAACTCTTACCCTTTTGATGTGGTACTCAAGGAAGTGTACAATCATTTTGTTGACTCATCATACGTTTTTGAGGAAGATCAGGAAAACTATCACCCCAATACTATTGATGAAGTAGAGACTTCTGCTAGAAATTTTCGTGTTTCTAATGATAAGGTTACAAATGTTAACAATGGTTGGAAAGTTCTCACAAACATGAAATTGGAATATAAAGGGGTTCACACTCCTAGGAATGATAAGTCTGTTGAGTCCTTCACAAAAGAGTTGAACTCATCAGACATAGGATTAATGGAAAAAATGGCTCAAGAGGATAGGAGCCAAAAGGACATGCAAGTTCATCATAGTAAAGTGGAGCAAATTGTGAGTCAACTCCAAGGTAAACCTTAAAGAAAAGAGGTGCTCAAATCTTCAAGTTCTTCGATTAAACCTACTAAATCTAGTAGGAAGTAAGTTGTGCTATTGATTGATGTCTCACTCATTCTTTCTTTATGAATTTGATTAAAAATTGTCATTAAATACTAAAGGTTTATTTGATCATGTTAGAGGAAGAAGCATCCAATGTTAGTGGAAAAGTCTTGCTCTCTACTTTGATTTCATTTGCTTGCAGGAAGTTAAGGTTGGTAGCTCTAGAATTTGTATTCATCTTGAAATTATGCCTTCTAATCATGAGTGATATTACACTAATCATTTTCAAGGAAAAGGAGGAGCTATGGATGGTATCAACTCTACCATTCATCACTGTGTTAAATCTTCATTGAAAGGCAAATATCACCAATGGGTTGCCTTTGTGCTTGATAGTCCTTTCAATCTTACTTTGATTTGCTTGTATGCTTCCAATTTCAACTCTGTTAGAAAATATTGTTGGGATGAAATCAACGAATTATCTAGTCCAATTTTTCTCATTGGAGACTTTAATATGGTCATTAACATTAGTGATAGACCTGATAATAAAGGTAATTGCATATGTGTCTTGGAGAATTCCTCTTGTTTTAGATTGTGTATCAACCATGATCTTGTGGATATTTCTCTTAATACTGGCTTCACGTGGTTTAATAATCAATATGGAGTCAGCACCATAGCTACTAGGCTAGACAATTGTTATGGGAATACATCTCTTATTTAGGACTTTTGGGAAATCAAGTGTAAAACTTGCCCTTTCCTCTCGCTTTTTGACCATAAACCTCTTGTCTTAACCGTTAGGAAAGTCTCCCCCTTGTATAAAGCTGGTTGGCCCCATCTAGATGCTCAAAATTCCTAATTTTGTTAGAAAAATCAAAGAGTCCATTGCTTGGCACTTCTCCCACGGCCATTCCCCCTTCAAAAGTTGGGCGTGTGTTGTTAGAGGTATTTAAAATATTTTCACTTTTTATAGAAATCTCTCTAGAGAAATTAGAGCTAAAAGTAGAGACAATATCCTTGAATATTCAAGGGGTAGTCATTCCTAATTCTGGTTCCCCCCTTGGTCTTCAGATGTTTGCAGATGATACTAATATGTGCATATGCTGATCCTAAATTTCTTGCTTCTTTTTTGAATTGCTTGCATGTGTTTTGTTTAGCTAGTGGTTCTCACATTAATAATCATAAAACTAGTTTTTAAGTCTTCTAGTAACTTGATGCCTAATTGTGTCTAGTTTTGGTTGTCAAATCTTACAAGAACAAGTTGTCTTCAGATTACCGGGTAGGACTCAAAGTTTCTTTCTAGCAAAGATGGGATTGGGTCCTAGAAAAATTCAGGAAAAAGTTCTTCAAGTGGTATAACTCTAACTCCTCTTTGGCTCACAAGATTTTTGTTCTTAAGCATTACTTGTTGCCTTGCATCACCTATTTCTTGTCTTTTTTTTATGCATTCAAAAAATAAGTTGAAACAGGTTTCAACTCTGGCTAGAAGGTTTTATGGGGAGGAAATGAGCATATCAATAGAATTCCTAAAATTTCTTGGGATATTTGTTGTTTACCTTAGCAAGAAGGTGGTCTTAGCATTATTAATCCAGTAAAGATTGGCAATCTCTCTACCAACTGGATGTTTAGAAGTCTAAAGTCTTCTTACATTTGAGTTGCGTTACTCAAAAGAACTATTCACTTCTTCTTTGTTAAAGGTTACAAGTATTGGGTAAGTGATCACTTGTGGGATGTATAACTAATTATCCACAATGGTTTTTGGCAAGGCAACTGATCTAAGAGGATAAAAGTTAATGATGGAAGTTGTTCCTTTTGTGGCCAGGAAGAGGATTTGACCCACATCTTTATCAATTTTTGGCATCTTCTTTAGCCATACCTTAAGTTAAAAGGCATCCCTCCTCTAGGGTCGAAAGAGATCTTGATTGGTTGTCACAACATTATGGATCTTGACCTCTAACAAATATGGAGAAGCCATATTCTATGGTCAATTTGGCTCAACAAGAACCATTCAATTTTTGGTAGTGGGAAAAGAACTTTCTTATCCCTCTTTAAAAAACATTGGTCCATACTAGTCAACGAAGTATGAAGACTATTAATGGTGCTCTGGACAACAACTCTTCTGTGTACACTGGGCTTTGTAAGCATCAACTTGAAAAATGGAGGGATCTCCTCTTGTCCTTGTACTCAGCTAAAAGATTCATCATGGTTTTATTCATCACTCATTGATGTAATTTTCCCTATGATTACCCTTACGTGGTTTATGGTTGTTGGGAGGATTTGTTCTTGTATTGACCCCAAGCCCCCTTGCCTTGTCTCTAGGGTTAGTTGTATGTAACCCCTTTGTGGGATCCTGCCTCCCTACATAAATTGTAACACCTACCATTAATTTTATCCTTATTTTTGTTGCTTCAAAAAAAACTCAATGTGATAAGAGAAAGCTTCATCAAGGCCTATCACGCATTCATTGACTGGAAAAAACTCAAGTAGACTGGCTTCAGCTGATGATCAATGAGAAAAAGGTGCCAAAATGATTGAGATAATAGGAGCAATTCACACAACATGAACGAAAGAAAAACAATTGAGCTCTCCATGGTTTGTGCTCACACTAGAGATTGCCACATGTGCTCTGTAGTTCTGCTCTATCTACAACTCTTTCATGATGGCTATAGGTTTCAATGGTGAGGTTGTTCAACTTCCCTTAGAGCATCGAAAGTTTACATTTCTCAAGATCTCCGCAGCTTCCATGGTGGCCTCTATTGCCACTACAAGGAATAACGGTGGCATAGCAATGGTTCACACAACACAATTTTGCCGCTTCGTGATCACACATTTCACTGAGCATCAAGTGCACATCGTTGTTTAAAGGATGCTCATATCTATGCTATTTTCAATTCTATTAGCAGGGTTAATTGAAGCATTGCTAATGTGGGAGTCCCATAGGCAACACATTTAGGGCATCACATATGGAATGCTAAATAGCATTGCATATGTGATGGTAAAAAGCATTGCATATGTGATGCTCTTTAGAGGATTGCATATACGATGTCTGCACATCGTTTATGGGATGATTGATTTTGACCAAAATAAAAAAAATGCATGGCTCTTTGATCATCATTTTGCATGCATCTGATCGAAAGAGCGATCCAACATTCATATATGTGTTGTGCATATGATCTCAAGCTCTCTCTTTCTCAATCTCTCTCTTCTACTCTCTATCTAATTTTGTCTCTCTCCCTCTTTCTCTTTCAATTTCTATCTCTCTCTCTCTCTTTCTTTCTCTCGCTCTCACTTTTTCTCTCTCTTTTGATTTCCCTCTCTCTCTCTCTCTTTTTGTCTTTCTTTCTTTATTGCAAGTTATTCAAGAAGTTCACTAAGCATAATATATGGCTAATTGTTGTTAGTACATTTTTCATTGTTTGTATATCATTTATTTGTTTCATTAATTAGCATACTCACACTTACACATTCACATGCACATATACACATATAAATGCACATGCACATACACATATACACACACATACACATACTTATACACATACACATACACATGCACATACACACATATACACACACATACACATACGCATGCACATACACATACACCCATGTGCACATTCACACATAGACACACATACACATATACATACGCACATGCATATGCACAAACATATCTACATGCACATGTATGCATGCACACATAAACACATACTTTGCACATACACATACATATGCACATACACACACGTTCACATATATATACGCATGCATATGCATATGCACATGCACATACACACGCATGCACATGCAAATGCATGCACATGTATGCTCATACATATACACATGCATATACACATACACATACATGCATATATACACATACACATACACATACACACATATACATGTATGCACACACATACACATACACCTACATATATACAAACACATACACACATATACACACACATACATGCACATACATGCAAAATATAGATATATAACTACATGTGCATTCATACATATATTCACACAAGTACATGTGCATTCATACACATACGCACACAAGTACATGCACATACATACATTTATACACACAAACACACATATAATATGAATGAATTATACAATTAAAGCAATAAATCACATGGTAAAATGAACTATAGTAAAAATCATTAGTACATTTTAGTCATATAATTCACACCATAGACACCCTAAAATCATTGAAATTATGAACTCACACCATATACACAAATAAAAACATAACTGGAATGAGAAAAAAATTATATATATATATATATATGTGTGTGTGTGTGTGTGTGTGTGTGTGTGTAAGTGTGTGTGTATCAATGTAAACAACACATCAACGTAACAAGTCAATCATCTGAATCCCCTCTCTCATCATGATCATCCACATCATCATGATCATCTGCATGATCTGATGTATCTACAGAGGCATCATGGGTAGAGAGGTCAGTATCCTGTAATGATTGTTATCATTCCTCCCATGTCTATCTCTCCACCTCATCCATATCAATCTCTCCATAATACTCTTGTATCACATATAACAAACATAAATAAATAAAACATCAATAAAAATAAAATAAAGTATATCAAATTTAATAATACTCACAAAAGCATCTGGATGATCTCATATGTACTCACTCAAACGTTGATATCCACAATGTGTAGCAAATTCAATTTCCTTTTCATAGGATAATGACCATCATCCTTTCATTGCATTGAAACAAATAAAAAAGATTAATGATTAGTGTTTTAAATAAAATTATATAAAAATTTTAAGCTCAATAATACATATATTTTTAAATTTAGCAACAAAACCATGACGTCCCATTTTGCCTAAGCGCGACATATGACCTGTCTCAACTCTCTTCTTTGTAGTAGCCTGTGTTTATTAAATGAAACAAAAGTACATAGATTCAATGTAAAATATTTATAAAACATATGAGAATTATAACTCACAGTACTATAAACCATTTTTCATACGTTCTATTGAGGACATGATTCCTGAAGACATAGCTGTCTACAAAAATAATGCCATGTCTCATATGGTATGTCAGCTCTTCTCTTATTTCTTTCTACCATACAATATCTCCTATTATTTCAATCTCGAACAAAAGAAGGATCAATATACAAAGAAAAACTTTAAATTTATAAACATTCTTACACACATACATACATACACTTACACATACATACACATACATACACATACACACACATACACACACATACATGTATACACACACATACATGAGCATGAAAATAGTCATGAATCACCACACATGAGTAGAGATGTATTTATATGTCAGAATGTGTATCTGTATATATGTCACATGTCAACATGTATATGTGTAAATGTGTACGTGTGAATGTGTATGTATGTAAATAATCAGATCATTAATATCTAGTACCCTTTTTTTTGCTACACGATCATATTTTGATCAATCAAAGGGAACTCCACCACTGTCTCCTAAATGTGCAAGGACAACTTATTGTAAGTATATTAAACTTTCAATTCTAATATTTGATATATACATACATGACTGATATATGTTTTTTTTATTGTTATATTATAATCAGATTCTAATCAATCAGATGGTACTCAATCACCTGCTAACCATGCAACGACTTCACATGTGTCATCCGATAGGATATCAAAGATCACATTGGAATGTATTGAAAATGAGGTAGATTATGGTATTTTTGAGCATGCACCACCACCTGATCAATGTGACAATGCATGGGTATGTATTGATTCCTTAAATCCTAATCATTATTTTATTTTAAAATCATATACAAAATAAAATTATATTTAATATATATAAATATTTGCTTGATGATGATGATGATTCTCCTACTAATAATGCTAATATTCCTCATACAGATCACAAACATGTCGTTTATCAATTACAAGCCAAGGTTTCTCAAAAGTCTCTGCCGCTTGGTTTACAGATTGAAACGTTTGGATATTATGCATTGTCCAATAGTGATCATCGTCTAGTACAAAACATATGATAGAAGAAGATACGGAGGATGGCATAGAGGACCACTTCCTTTATATGGAGAGGTTTTTAACTTTTAGGGTAATTGCTATATGATTGCTCCATCCACTATCACTGGTGTTGTTCGTGTAGTCTTATATATTAAACATAAAAGTATGATAATTACCTTCTAAGTGATCTAAGACAATAGACGTCTCATTATCCTTTCGTTGCATGCCCATCGATAACAAGAGGTAGAATGTGCTTCAAAAAGTTATGTCAATCATGTGTCTTTAACCCAGATAAGCTCATGTCATCCAAAGTAAACATGTTTTGGAAATATGCTCCATATCTTGTAGGTATTCGAATCGATAGAATCCTAATGCTGATAGTTTACATCTCCTTTGTTATAAGTATCTAATGAGCAGGTTCATAAGTTGTTTCCTATTCATTTCTACAAAAAATGGGCCATAGCTTTGGTTTTGAGTTTTGAACCTTTAAATCATTTCTTGATGTTGTTGTGTCTTTTAATCCAAGAAGATGTTGTCATAATGAATAACCAATATTCTTGAATATATGTATAAGATCAAGAATATGATAGATCTTTAACTCTCTCCAATACTCCAAAGAACACCATATCGACATATTCTCTGCTAGTGACGATTTTCATTTACCTCTTATCTTCACATTCTCATCATCTTCATCGTCATTGAGGATTTTGGATTGTGGATCTATAAGAGGTCCTTCTATCCATTTTTTACCAATCCATAGGGTCATTCATTTTTGGACACTCACGTGTTTCAATCTTTCCATTAAAATGTATTGCTTTTCTTTTGCATTATAATGCATGATCATCAAGCAAGAACCATCGATGTTGAAGATAAATATTTTTGTTGAGATTCTTACTATAAACTTATCTTAACCAATCATCACAATAAGGGCAAGCCTTATATCCCTTACTAGATATTCTTGCATGCATGAAAACCATAAAAATATAATTAGATTGACTCATATACAATTGTACATATACTAAATAAAAAAATTACATCATTATGCGAATAGACGTCATATCCTAGAAAATTGTGTATAGTCCAAGCCACAATTCCACGAATCATAATGTGTCTTTGATTAATGCTTTTTGATACATCAATGGCATTAATACCTCTCCATAACTCTTGGAGATCATCAACTAGAGGAGCAAGATATACATTCATGCCTTTAACTTGTCTTTTTCTTGGGATTAAAAATGAAAGCATTAAATGTTCCTTTTCAATGCTAAGGTATGGTGGGAGATTGTAGTTGATGACTACCACTCGCCATGTTGACCATTTATTAGATTTCATAAAAAATGGATTAACCCATCTAATGCAACTCCTAACTTTAGATTGCATGGCTTTTGTGCAAAATAAGGCCATCTAGAATCAATATGTTGAAAAGTTGCACTATCTGCTAGAATTCTCATTACTCCATCAGTACTTCTATGATCAAATCACCATGTCAAAAGCTTTGATAATTAAGGGCTTTAAAAACATATGTCTAAATTATGGAGATAATGGAAAATGTCTCAATATCTTTTTTGGGATTTTACCCTCTTTGTCCTTATATCGAGGAGACTGAAATTTTGGACATGTCAAAGATTCTAAATATTCATCTCTATATACAATACAAACGTTAGGACAATGTCCTTATACAATGATAATCTCTACCAAGATTGTTTATTATCTTCTTCATTTCATCATGTGATGTAGGAAGAATATGGTTTCTTGATAAAAACTTTTCAAATAGTAACATGCAAGTTCATGAAAAAAAGTATTATGAATGAAAATAAATAAATAAATAATAAATATGTATGTGTGTACATGTATGTGTGTATGTGTATGTATGTATGTGTGTATCTGAGTGTATGTGCATGTGTATGTGTATGTGTGTATATGCATGTATGCGTGTGTATGAGTATGTGTATGCATATGTGTGTGTACACACACACACACAACACACACACACATACATACATACATACATATATATATATATATATATATATATATATATATATATATATATATATATATATATATATATATATATATATATATATATATATATATATATATATATATATATATATGTGTGTGTGTGTGTGTGTGTGTATGCATGTATGTGTGTATGTGTGTGTATTTGTCTATATGTGTGTATGTGTATGTGTGTATACATGCATGTGTGTATACACATACACACATACACCAATAAACTTGATGTCTTCCTATATCTATTAAGTGATCAATGACCCAAGAGTTAAAATAAAGGCCCCCCAAATTTAACTAAAAATTTCTCTTCAGGCACTGATTCTTGGTGAAAGAAGTTTATAATGATGAAATAGCTTTACTAGAAGGTCTGATAATGAGGTTTCTACTGTGTATTCTTGAGGCAAAGATACCAAGAGTTTTGGATTTGGAGTCACATTCCACATGTCTTGCATGAAGACATGAACCATTTTTTCACATTAGTAGCTATGAAAGTAAGGCCAAAGTGATAAAAGCTAAGATGAGAATAAGAACCTGCATGGAATGAACACTTTCTGTTTGTCCAAGTGCAGATGAAAATGCAGGGAAAATCAATACAAGTTTACATTGTCCATAATAAAATACATCAATTAATTTAATGCCACATAATTTTAGTAAGAGATGGTTGAACCACGCCTTAATAGAGAGGATTAGGAAATAATCCTGAACCATGGCTTTGGGGCAAGTGGTTAGCCCATCACACTCCTAGCCAGGAGGTTGTGAGTTCAATTCCAACATTGGTATCAGAGCCTAATTGAGGAACTTGTGCAAGATGGAGGTAAAAAGCCTCAATCATGGGCACTTGGGAAGTGCTTGACCATGAATGAGTATGAAACTAGCAAAGAAGGAAGGTGCATGGGCATTTGGGCACCAACGAAGGGTTAGATAGGTCCAAAATAAGTCCATGCACTAGAATTTGAGGCTAATAAAGGTGCTCAAACATGGAAAAGGTCCCAACTTAGATAGAAGGGTCCGTAATGAGCATTGAGGACAATGCTCAATCTAAGGGGGAAGGAATGTCAAATAATGCTAGTAGGAGATGGTTGAACCATGCCTTAAGAGAGAGGATTAGGAAGTAATCCTCAACCATGGCTATTGGGCAAGTGGTTAGCCCATCACACTCCTAACTAGGAGGTTGTGAGTTCAATTCCCAACATTTGACAACTTATTCATTTCAACCTTCAATAAGTACAATATAATTGAACTACACAAGATATCAATCAATAATCATACAAGTATACCATTATCAATCATTGAAGAACCTAAGAGGTAAGAAAAGTACCTAACATAATAGAATGTGAAAAAAATGAAAGGTACATGTAAGAAGAGAATCCTCTTCAGCTCTTTGGCAATAAGATATTTTTTCATATTTCATTTGGAAACCTTTAGAATCTTTTGGATAAATTTGCTTCTCCTATTTTACAAATGACCTAATAATTTCCTTGCTAACTACTTAGTGAACTTTCGAGACCAATGTTTAAGTCTCAATTGATGTGGTATGGGCAATGTGGTCATGTGAGATCTATCATTTTTTTCAATACATTGTTGCATTCAGCAAATAGACGCAATGGAAAACATAGATAAGTGTCATATGACCACATTGGCCATACCACATCAACTAAGACTTACACATTTGTCTCCAAAGTTCACGAAGCATTTAGCAAGGCATGTAGTAGGTCGTTTGTAAAATGGGAGAATCAAATTATATGGAAGATTATGAAGATTTCCAAATCATAGTTAGAGAAAAATTCAATGCTAAGGAGCCAAAGAGGTTTCTCTTCTTACAGGTTCCTTTCATTTTTTCAAGTCTGTTGTACCTATTGAAGGTTTATTGTCATTGATCACTTCATAAATATGGGAAGACATCAGGTTTATTGTCATATGTGTGTATGTGTATGTGTATGCATGTATGTATGTGCGTGTGTATGTATATATTTATATGTGTATGTGTATGTGTGCATATACATAAATAGATAGAAAAGTAAAAATTAAACCTTAATAGTGTCAAAGCAAATACATTACTCCACCCAAAAAGATTTTGAAGGTTGAGAATAAGTAAGCTTGCAATTAGTTGTGTCAAGCGAATTCCTTCATATATATGCTTTAGACATTTTCTCAAGGATACTTCTCATTTTTAGAAATATCAATGCTTTCGCTGTCATTTTGATACTAATCCTCAATAAAATGTGCCATGCCATTATCATCGTCATTGCAAAAATCTTGTACTTTATCTATAATTATCCCAGTGATTACCCTTAGGCGGTTCATTGTTGTTGGGAGGATTCATTCTTGTATTGACCCCAATCTCCCTTGCCTTGTCCCTAGGGTTGGCTCTATGTAACCCCTTTGTGGGATCGCGCCTCCATGCATAAATTGTAACATCTAGCATTAATTTTATTGTTATTTCTGCTCCTTCAGAAAAAAGGGTTGGTGCGATAAGAGAAAGCTTCTTCGAGGCCTATCATGTGTTGCTTCAAAAAAATAAAGGTCGTTGCCATAAGAGAAAGCTTTGTCGAGGGTGATCACACATTCATTGACTGAAACAAACTCGAGTGGATTGGCTTCAGCTGATGATCAATGAGAAGAACGAAAGAAAAACAACACGTGTTCTCTGCTTTGCTTCTGCTCACGCTGTGCTCTCTGGTTTTCTCTCTCTACAACTCTTTCATGATGGCTATAGCACGGAAAGTTTACATTTCTCACGCTCCCCGCAACTTCCAATGTCTTTGTTGAGCCCCATATCATCAAGAGAGGAGCATCATAATTACATCCAATGGTCTCTTTATCGAACTAGCAATTTCGAAGTTGAAGGAGCCATAAGTTGCTTCGACTACATAAGTTTGCTTCGCGTTGCTCATCTAATTGCCTGCCATTAATATTTTTCATGTTTAACGAATGCTTCAAACAAACTTAATGTTAATACGAAGAAAGAGCACTTATAGTTCTTCATGCCCCTTTCCATATTCAAAACAAACGTTTAAAGAGATGCATAAATATAAGGAGCTCCTACTATATGTGCATGAGATTGAACTAATTACGCAACGGGGGAATGCAAATATATACGAACAATCATTAAATTTGGGCCTTCTAGCTGATGGAACATAATTTGAAATCCTACAAATGAAGAGATTTCCCTTTAGGCGACAACAATGTCGATATACCTACGCCATGTGGCATAAGCTTGTACGAATCATATATATATATATATATATATATATGTGTGTGTGTGTGTCCCCTTTCCACTACTCAAATACATCCACATCTTGCGATAAAACTTCAAAATGCTTGCTGCCCGGCTTAGGTGCACATATATTGATAACTCCCACAACAAATGTAATACTCAGTCTAGTGTCCATGGCGACATATGTAAAATCAATAAGGAAAACATTTGTAGGTAACTTTGCTTATGAAGTCCTTGCTGTATATGCAAAAAAATTGCACTTCATATTTCGAGTGCCTATTGGGTGAAAGAAATGACAAAAGCCTCTTGAAATCATAGTAAAACTAAAAATTGATTAAAGAAAAGCTTAGCATGCAAATTAAAACTAAACAAAAGCCTAGCATATAAATTAAAAGCAATGGAAAGTCAACATACAATACAATACTGATCCAAATCTTATAATTCAAAAGTGTCATTCACCTTGAAAAAAAAAAGCATTGCGTAGATTTTAGAATTTGAAAGAGAAGTGCTCAAAATGTTACACATCAAATGAAGTGTTCAAAACGTTGTTTTCCGGAATGAAGCATACTAACCTCACGCAATCATTGATTCTCTCTTATAATTTCCGAGGAGTGCAGGGAACATTGATCTCATATCATTTTTGCGTCCGCTGGGTGTGAACCTGATATTCTCTATTTGCCTTCAGTACGTCCCTTATGTAATATGAGGGTATTAGCTCTTGAGAGCCTTTGCAAGATTCAGAGGTAACATGGGGCATACGGGCGATTTCTTTCGCGCGCGGGATGAGTATCGCAGACATCCCTTCATCTCGAACAACTTTCGGAGGGCTTTTCCTGGATTGGGAATTGCCACTGTCGCGTTCAGCATCTATCTCATCGGTGAGAACATCTATGAAAGGATGAGTAAGCCTGATTCGGCTGAATCTCACAATCGTTGACGGAAACAGGTCAATCCCACTTTCCCTTTCCACATTTTCAACACATGAAGGTTTTGTTTTATATTCTTCCCAGATCTAGGTCGAGTGACCTTAGATATGAGGGTTGCGTTTGCCCTACACGAGGATGCGTACGATTAAAAGTGATTTTTATGAGAATTTCGTAAGGAAGAGATGCAGAGAGAGTACTTGCAACGACAATATATGCATATGCCAGCCTCAAGGGAGCTCGGCAATCCGTACACATTAGTTATGACGCTCGTTTTGTTCAAATTTGACTGAAATTAGAAGATGCAATGTCCCACAACAACACGAGTGGAGATTTGAGAAGTCTCAAGTTTCAACTTTCAATAAATGCTCTTCTCATGCTCACGAGAAGTCCCATAATGTTCCGTAGAAAAATGCATCTGGAAGCATCGACTTTGATAGCACACCGTTGTGGTAGTTCTCCGATCATAGTTTTCTCCAGAATGTTGTGATTGTCTTACTCCAAGTTCAGCTTCTCTCATAGAGATTCTATGGTATGTTAACATGTTTCAAATGTTTGACCATAGAAATATTCTCGTGAGGGCATAATATCGGATCCATTTAAAGATCTATTACTTGCTGCAATCAGGAAGAGTCTTGGATTTTGGGCATTTCTGTTTAGCTGTTATGGGACTAATTTTGAGAGCAAGACAGAGGTGAAGAAATATGTTAAATGAGGCTAAAGGTTTTAGTCTCTAATGAATTTCTTGCTTGATGTTGTCTATAATTGCGAGTGTGCAAACTCAACGTCTCTCTCCATATTTTGTATTTACCCCAAGTTTCAAATATAATGACTTTTCAAGGTGGACTTATATATATATATATATATGTGTGTGTGTGTGTGTATGTATGTATGTATGTATGTATGTATGTATGTATGTATGTATGTATGTATGTATGTATGTATGTATGTATGTATGTATGTATGTATGTATATATATATATATATATATATATGTGTGTGTGTATATATGTATATATATATGTGTCTGTGTGTATGTATGTATGTATGGATGGATGGATGGAGGGAGGGGGAGGGGGGGGAGAGAGAGAGATACACACACACACACATATATATATATATGTGTGTGTGTGTGTGTATGTATGTATGTATGGATGGATGGATGGATGGATGTATGTATGGAGGGAGGGAGGGGGAGGGGGGGGAGAGAGAGAGAAAGAAAGATAGAAAGACTTTTTAACGTCTATTAGAGGCCAAAATTGGCCTATGAGACAAAACATATACATCAGTATGATCCAATCCAGAGAGAGAGAGAGAGAGAGAGAGAGAGAGAGAGAGAGAGAGAGAGAGAGAGAGAGAGAGAGAGAGAGAGAGAGAGAGAGAAAGAGAGAGAGAGTCCATTGTCTTTGCCATGGAGATGTTCCCACAACCCAATATATTACAAACATCAGTTTTAGGTTTCAGCCAGCAGGAGTCAATTAATGGAAGATATGATGACTCCCATTCTTATTGACATGCACGAACAATGTTTGGAATGAGCTCACCATCATCAACTAAGGCCTCACTAGTGGATGCCCTTTGTAAGGAGCGACCAGAGGATAGAAGAGAGGTTATGGCCTTGAGAACCATCCATTTCCCAACTTCAGCTGCCATCACGAGCAGCATAAACGTCTTCTTGAAATCCTTTGAGGGGACAATAAGAAATTTGAGAGGGGTGTAATTGGTGATTGGCTATCAAAGTAAATTGACTTTTTTGGCATCTATAGATTAGTAGATGCCTGATATGCTCATGTTGAAAGGATGTGCATATTCATGGTGGGTGGGACTCAAACCACAACCCACTACATGGGATGAGTTTCAAATCGTCTTTCATGCACATTTTGTACGAAATGAGAAGGCGGAGGCGTATCGGACACTCTTCATATGTGAGACGGGCAAGAGAACCATGGATATGTACCCATAAGATTTGAGGACATGGTGTAGAGCCACACATCGTGGCTATTGTCAAGGGACCACTAGATTGTGCCCCCTGACTAGACTAGACAGGATTTGAGAATAATATTCATGATTACAAGTTCATCCATGTAGGGAAAATTAGACAGGAATCTATAACTGATATAGGACGACCCACAACTCGAGACTGATAGGTATGGATAACTGGGCTCGAGATTATAGAGGAGATCCCACAATTTGGGGCCATAGGTGTGAAGCAAGATATCTGGATTACAAGAACTCCCTTCAAGGAGAGGAACTAGATATAAGGAGCAATTGGAAAGGATCTCATACTACTACAACAGGACATGACAGGACATCCAAGATATTAGTCTAGACAAGGCTAGAACAAGGCACAAGATTAGAACTCAAACTGGAACTTGGAAAGTACTTACTTGGAGATCACGACTCCTTTAACTCCAAAGATTGGCATTGGCAAGGCTCAGTATATATGTGGCCAGCCCCTCCTTATATAGGTTTTCAAGGGCGGTTCATCAATGGAGGTTACGAATTGATGATGCCATCGATGATATAATCAATTCAAAACATGACCTTTGGATATCCGAATCATGCAAGCAGATCTTAGGGTCTTTCAGGTTTCGAACACAATGGAAGCATTAGTCTCTCCAAATTTTGAACCAATCATGAGATATAGAAAGTCACATTTAAGTTGAGGTTCAAGATAGTTTCCTTTGTCCATGACATCACCTCCCTCTCAGGCGACGAGTTCCATAAGGAGCGGTCATGTTCTTTGGTCTATACTTCATTGGATTTTTCTTTTGAAATTCTCGAACCTTGATTGGAGCTCTTTGAAGGTTTTTTGCAGGTTCCCAAGTACGATCACTGATGTCATATCCTTTTCAATCAACAAGGTACTCCAATCTTCCAAGTTCCTTGGGATATTCTCGAATCTAGGACATGCTCAACTTCAAATTCTTCATGATCTTCAATCTCGATAGGTGGTGAAGGACTTGGTCTTTCCCCCCTAATGGTGAAATCTTATATGGTTTCAACATGAACACATGGAAAATCGGATGGTACTTGGTAATTGGAGCTTGAAAGTGATTGGATTAATCTCGGCCAAGACGGTGAATGGACCAAACCTCTGATGGTCTAGCTTTGCACAAGGTCTTGAAGTCTGCAAATCATTTCTAAGTAACCAAACTTTATCCCCAATGTGATAGGATGGATTTTCAACATGATGTTGATCTACATTAATACTTAGATTGTTCTTGAGGGCTATGGATTTTTGATGGGGAGGCGTAAGTAAGCATACCTCTTTCATTGAACTTGAACTTCTTCTCATCCTTTACCTTGTTGTTATCTTCATAATATGTATACTCCATATCATTTGTAATGACTTCTTGGGCTTCAAAGATTCTTGATTCGGATTTTTGAGGAATAGTGTCTTGATTATTCAACACTTCTAGCTCTTGGACTTGGCTTTCTTTGAAAAATTGATTCTCATATTGAACTCCTTGATTGATAACATCATCCAAGGTATCTTCTTGAGGCATGGATAGCAAGAGATACTTCACTTTATCTTTGAGTCCACTTAGAAATTGATTAATTAGGTATTCTTCTTGATATGTAGATCCATGAAATAATACCTTGAGACTGAGGCATAGTTTGAAACTGATCAATCACCTTGTCGTAGCAATCTTCTCATAACTTGGACATGTCCTATCAAGTCCTTTATGGTAGTTTGAATCTCCTTGCATAGAGAATCCATGGTGCTTGGTCTTGATGAAGGTAGTCTTGCCAAAATGTTAGGGGAGCACTAGATTGTGCCCTCTGACTAGACTTGACAAGATTTCGGAATAATACTTTTGATTACAAGTCCACCCACGTAGGGAAAATAATACAAGAATATATAATTGATACAAGACATTCCATAACCCAAGACTGACATGGATGGATAATTGGGCTAAAGATGACACAAGAGATCCCATAGCTTGGGATCGTAGGTAATAGGTATGAAGCAAGATATCTGGATTACAAGAACTCCCTTCAAGGGGATGAACTAGATATAAGAAGTAACTGGAAAGGATCTTGTACTATGGGATTATAACAGGACACGATAGGATGTCCAAGATACTAGACTAAACAAGACTAGAACAAGGCACAAGTCTAGAACTCGAAGTTGAACTTGAAAAGTACTTAATTGGAGATCACGACTGCTTGAGTTCTCAAGATTGGCATTGGCTACAGTGAGTATATGTGGCCAACCCCTCTTATATAGGTTTTCAAGGGTGGTTCATTAATGGCGGTTATGAATTGATGATGTCATCCTTTTGAAACATGGCCTTTGGATATCCGAATCAAGAAAGTAGACATTCGACCTTAGGCATTTTGCATGTTTGGGACGCAATGGAAGCATTAGTTTCTCCAAATTATGAACCAATCATGATATATAGAAAGTCATATAGAATCTAAGGTTTAGGATGGTTTTCTTTGTCCATGAAAACTGCTAATGCTTTATTTGTTTTGGATTGTCTTCAATGTATTTTAATGAGGTACTTTGTATTTGAATCACTTCATTGGAGGACATTTGTAGATTCACCAAGAATTACAATAGTACCTTGGTAATCATGTGAGCTAACTCGAAGGGGAACAAAGTCTCGAACCCATGTCATTCGGGTGTAACCGTTTAATGCTCGATCTCTAGCAGCAAGAGAATCTCGATATAACCATGGAGGGACACTAACAAAGACCATAGTTTTAGAGTACAATGGCTTTAAGATTAGAAGGATTACTTGTACATTTTCATTGGATAGAGTATCTTTGAGGGACATAATCTCTTCTTGGAAGAGGTGAAAGTTGTTTCATGTGATATCCGAATGACAAACATTGGAGTCAACGTCATCGATCCAATCATGTATACTCTTGACTTAGAGATATTTCATGTTTTTGTAGTTAGATATCTTGATTCTCACATTGATAGCTTTGTGTTCGGCCAACACGATGTTGTTCGTGTTCAACTAGAGAACAATGGTTTGCATTGCTATTTGGTAACATATCTACATACAATTTCATGACCTCTTATGTTTTGGAATACGTTGGACTTGACATTGATGATTGTTACCATAGATCATTCATATTTGGTTTGTCATGTGGGGTATTGAGAGAGTGAGAGGTGGACCAAGGTCGAAGTGTGGATTGACAACACTTGCATGTTATCTTACATATTCTAAGAAAAGAGAGGTTGTATGTGAATAAGAGTGTATATTTTCTTTTCATTGAGTTACTCTTATCTTGGCTATGTCATCATGGCTGATGGCACACCCATTGACCATGATTAAGTGCGAGATGAGCTTGATTGGTTATTCTTCGCACGATGGGAGGTGAAGGCGGTTTTAAGCTTCACTGGGTTTTTTTTTTGCAAGTTCATTAGAGACCATGCCCATAGTGTTTAATCCTTCATCTTTTTTTTGAAGGGTATATGTAGCAGTGGGTGTAGAATAAGCATAGTGCTAGTCTTTTTATTGAGTGGATTGAAGAGCTTGTTTAGTGTTTTCAAACATTAAAGTCTTTGGTTTTTAGGTCCATAATTAATGTTAACAAGGGAGATATAGAGACAATATGAAGAGATGATTGCAAATGAGCGTAGCTGTAAAGAGTTTTGAAAACGAAGAAACATTACTGCGATAGAAATGGTCAAAATGGAGTTTTGATTGTTGAGAAGAATTGGGAAACGCAAAGGATCACGGGCGCTCGACATTTCGTTGATGATCTCTCAAGTGTAGCAAACAACCTTATTTAAGGGCCCCATTGCTTGGCAGTCCTGCCACACAAAATAGAAAATCTTATTCATGTCCTTAAGCGTATACACATTGCTCTTTGAGTGGTTGACATGGAGGGATCGATGCTTGGTTTGATGTAACATTTATATAGACACATGCGATATGCCATTGCTCATGTATTCACTTTATCGAGCTTTGGGTATGATTTTTTTTTAAATTTTTATTTTTAACACCATATTTCTTTTTATATTTAAAACTTTATTATTTCTTTAAATATTATTAATTCAAGCTTGTAACTACTAACAAGAAAAGTGATGTTTTGAGTCTTGTGGTTTCACGATGGGAGCTCTTATCACGGTCCATTCATGGATTTGCAACTCTGTTGCATCCATACTTCAAGAGGCTTGATTTATGGTCAAAAGATAGTCTTCGCCACATGGATATGTATATAGAGTGCATCATGGATCCCGATGCTGAGATAGCTTTTGATGCACGTTTTTCAGCATATGTAAGAAACATCGAGATCTCCTATGCACGTTCCACTTCCCTATGTTCAAAAGTCACAACAAAACCTATAGAGTGGTGGAAGTTGGAACACTTATGGATATGACATCCACACTTGTGGTCACACATTGAGAGCTCTCTCCCAGGAAATGTATAAATTGATTAAAATTTTAGGCTTTGGAAAAAGTTTTATCTTGCAAGATATTCTATTTTGTAGGATTCATCTGCCAGAGCTTGTGAGCGTAACTGGAGTACATTTGCATTAGTGCACACCAAATTGAGAAATTGCTTGAGTGTTGCGTAACTTGAGAGTGTCGTCTTTTGGAAGGCCAATCTATATTTATTTGCGTAATTTTAAAAATATTTGATAATGCTAACTTATAAGCAAAATTAAAACTTAAAGATAAAAATCTTAATCGAACTTTTTGTTATTGTAGGTATCCCTTTTTGTGTTCGAGGATGCATTTAGATAAGATGAAAGCATCAAAGTAGATTTGTCTGTTCTTGATGAACAAGATGAAATATATCGTATGCTTCATTTAGAGCTCAATAATGTGATAGATGCATTACACGATCATGTTCTTGGGCTCTTTCATGAGGAGGACACACACCGATGAGGGAGGATATTCCTTCTACCAGTGCATATGCACCAACATCTAGAGGGAGAAGGTGCAAGTTGCGCCCTCGACGAAGAGAAGATCCAAACCCACTTGAGGAGGATATACATGATAGACCTCTTCCAGAGTATGATGATGATGGAAATATCATAGTCATGGCTGATATTTCTTCGTCTAGAGAGGATTCATCATTAGAGGAGTCCATCAGTTTAGATGACTAAGAGTCATTGCAGTATTTTTATGCTATCATGTTTCATCACTTATATTTCATGTATTATACAACAATGCTTCGATGGGCATATCACATTATGGATTGACTCACATTCTATGGTTGATTCATCTACAGTGTATGATGTATGTAATCCATATAGTGGTTCTAGTTTTCTCTCTAATGTGGTGTTACGTGTACAATGTATATTTTTATTGGTTTTCTCTCTAATGTGGTGTTACGTGTACGATGTATATGCTTATTTCTTTAAGATAAGCACTAACTTCTATCAACTCAATGCTCACTATTAACATGCAATTGGTTGATTAAACCATCAATATCACATTGACATCCTTAATTAATAGTGATCACTTGAAGCATGATGATTATAACATTTATTCTAGTATATCAGATCATTGATATATGTAATTATGTAATATGAAATTTGTATATAATCAGGAATGTTACATATACTTAAAATATGTAAACGCACTATCTTTTGGAACACACCTTACGCACTTTACCGAAGACGTCCCAAGATGTAAGGTTCAATCACCTTAATCCTTTGGAATACACCTTAGGCACCTTACATAGGATGTAACGTTCTGTCCTCACACCTTAAATGTACCGAACACACCAAACTTTACGCACCTAATCACTATGAATGAGATTAGTGGGGATTTTATGGTATTGAGTCCATACCATGCACAATGAAGCTGATGGTTATATATTCTTATGGTTGACTACCATGAGCTTATAGTTGCACTTTCATTTGAGGGTGAATTTGGGGTTTGTCTGGATTCATCTTGGTATATATGATTGTCGTATTAGTGGACATGCAGTTTTCACTTGTGGATTCTTTGTCTGAGTTGCCACGAGTTGATAAGTGTGTATAGCCTATCAACTATGCATTTTCTTTAATTTTTCCTTTGCCCATCACATTAGGATGTGATAGAAACTCAGTTCATATAGCTTTTTGTGAGTTCATGCTCGTGGCGTGTGTGCGTTGTGGGGTGCGTGTATGAGCATGCATTCATTCTTAGTTCTGTACCCTCTATTAGGCACTGATGATGTTAGTGGGGATGTCATAGTATTGAGTGGATACTATGCATAATGGAGATGATGGCTATATATTATTGTGGCTCACTCCCATGAGCTATAGCACTTTCATTTGAGGGTGGATTTGGGGCTTGCCTAGATTCATCTTGGTATATATCATTTGGTCATGAGAGATGAAGTAGACTCAAACCAACTGTGAGTGGGATAGACATGTTATAGATATCCATGAAAATGACATTTGTTCACAAACTGTAACTAGTTATCAGTAGCGTTGATTACTTGTTAGTCATAATTTAGCAGCATGAACAGTAAAAAGTAATAACAACATCTAAAAAGTGCAGACAAGCACCAGTATTCCAGTCTTCGAAGTGTTAACTTCATAGATGAGCAGCAGCGTAAAGGCAAAGTAGGTGAATGAAATACAGAGACATACCCTGGGGAACATGACAAGCAAAAAATGAACAGAGTGCCTTTGTTATGACTTCATTTAACTTCTTCTTTATATAGAAATGAGGTGGTTAGAAATATTTCATCAACAAAAAATTTTATTATTCTTTTGATGATTCAGGAATTGAGAAAATGTTGTTCTAAGGTATGAGATTAGATAGAAAAACATGTTGGAAAAGAGTTTCATTGGAATGAACAAAACTTAAGAGGAGATGTGCCGCTCCCCTCAATCCTTCTGAGTTTTGTTTTAGGTTTATAGGCTATCAATTACACCTTTGTTGATGGTTTTTTTTCTTATCTTTTGCCCTTTTATTGTGCTAGACTTTGTTATAGTCGTCTCTGAACTACATTTTTAAAGCAAGACAAAAACTTAAGTCCAGAGCTTTTGATGAGTTCATGCTTGTCTGTGTTTGTAGGCTGTGTGCTTACTGCTTAGTCATTCCTTAAGGACTTTGTACTTCCGAAGATACAGGTAAGAAAGCATGGAACTAATATGGATATGCAATTTTATTTTACTTAATAGGAATGACATACATATTTTCCAAGGATTTGGTTCTCTTCTGTGTTTTGTATTGTCATTATTTCTACATCCTCTTGGCACTTACGACCTTGGGTGTGGATTTGATGGTGTGTAGTCAGCACTGGGCGTGATGGAGCTGATGATTATAGTCTTTTGGTTGATTGTCATGAATCTCTAACTGCACGTTCCCTTTAGGGGATTTGTAGGTTTATGTGGATGCATATGGGTTTATACATTAAGTTGTGAGATTCACCCAAAGGTCGTTCTGTGAGATTCACTAGAGGGACATGGAAAGAAGTCACAGATCAATGTTGGCTTTAGAGGATGTGTCTGTTAATAAGACAGAGAGCCTAAGAATCGCATAGGATGACGATGAATATCAGTAGTGAGGGAAACAATGAATTTGTATGAAATACATCTTCTGGTGGCATGGTTGGTGACATGGTTGGTGACATGGATTTTCTTCTGTGTGCTTCAGCACAAAATTAATTCTTTTTGATTGTCTAATATTTATATTATACTCATGTGGCAAAATATGCCACCTTTGTATGCTTTCAAATCTTGAATGTTCAATTTTCAACTTTCATGAGGCTTGACTCGACAGTTGAAACATGAACTCAGAATAGTTTCGCTTGTGTTGAACACAGCATCATTCAAGTGATGTGTGTAAGTTGAAATTAAATATTGATTCTTGGTAAATTAATGCACCATTAATCATCCTGGTCCCACATCACATCTTACAAGGGACAGTTTCTAAGTTCATGGCTAGTACTTCTACATATTACACGGATGGTAATACATGCATACATTACATACTGTTGCACATAATCTCATACAGCACCTAATTTATCAAAATATCTTATATGCTAAGAATATTCATTGTGTTTCTTATCTTTGGACCCAAGCCTGTATTATACTTTTGTTTCAGATCATTATTAATTGTTAACTTTATTCTCAACTATACTTTAGGGTCAAGCATTCCCCCTTCCCCAACACACACACACACACACACACACACACACACACACACACACACACACACACACACACACACACACGCGTGCGCGCGCACATACACACGCGCGTACGTGTGCACACATACACATGCACGTACGTGTGCGTGCATCCACACACACACACACACACACACACAC
>CM035424.1:173499557-173547057 GCA_020310875.1 Ceratopteris richardii | reverse complement strand
CATTGAATACATGATCTTCATAGTCTTCTAATGCCTAGAAAACCTCCACAAACATCATGGCTTATCTTCTTGCATTGTTCATCTGATGGAGTATGCATAATCAATCTGTTCAAAGATCCATGCAATGACACTGAATGCTTGCCTTCTCCTTACAACATGCATTTGCATTCCGTATTCTCTTATGTGGAATTGTGTAGGAGTTTTTGCGAGAACACAAAAGTGCTGGTGGAATGTGTGTAGTGCTAGTTGTCACTCTGAAATCTTCTCTTTAGATTTTTCTATTTTTGTGACATCGATCTTTATAATGGAGAGGAACCATATTCCCTATGCAAGTCACATCGAACTTGTAGTATGCATAATCAATCTGTTCAAAGATCCATGCAATGACACTGAATGCTTGCCTTCTCCTTACAACATGCATTTGCATTCCGTATTCTCTTATGTGGAATTGTGTAGGAGTTTTTGCGAGAACACAAAAGTGCTGGTGGAATGTGTGTAGTGCTAGTTGTCACTATGAAATCTTCTCTTTAGATTTTTCTATTTTTGTGACATCGATCTTTATACTGGAGAGGAACCATATTCCCTATGCAAGTCACTTTCCTTCAATCCAACTGAATATATATGCATGCCTTGTACTTATGGACTCGTGACATGGGTGGATTTCTCCAATGACCTTAACTTAATTATATCCCTTCGGTGTTTCCACAAATCTCAATCATAATAAAAATTTATATTTTTGTACACCTGACCTTCGTGGAAATGTATAATTCTAGGAGTACCCAATGGAGGTCCTACCTCTATCTTTGAAAGGGCCAAAAACGAGATTCCACTTTCAATAGAAAGGAGAGAAAAATTCAGGTGTGTTCTTTGCTTGAATTATTTTTCTTATGGTCAGTTTCAAATACAACTATACTTTATTGTATTATAGAACTTGGTAAGACATGTGAATTTTACCAAAATGGGTAATAGCTTGAGCAACTGACAGACATGGGGGGGAGGGAGGGAGGGAGGGAGGGAGGGAGGGAGGGAGGGAGGGAGGGAGAGAGAGAGAGAGAGAGAGAGAGAGAGAGAGAGAGAGAGAGAGAGAGAGAGAGAGAGAGAGAGAGAGAGAGAGAGAGAGAGAGAGAGAGATAATGTGAACACTTTTTAGGACTATTTAGCACTTTTAAGCAGATGCGATTTATGTATTTCAAAAGTTGTTTAAATAGTGAAAAAGTAAATTCCTAATATCCTCTGACTCTACGTATGATCATTCATGTGAAATTATGATTTTCAAATATTTCCATTAGGTGAAAGAAGGCGGCCCACCGGGTATCATGAGCTGAACATCGACAGTGATTCTCATTACTTGTCACGTCTTGCACAAGGTGGCTATCCATGGAGTCTGCGCTAGTGGAGCATAGATGGTTTGAGCGAATTTGTCAGTCGCGAGATAAAGCTACCATAAACGAAGGTGTTCTATCGAATGAAGGTGAAGCATAAACACTAGCAATGAGTATGAGCAGGTATGAAAAAATGCAAAGAGTGGGTTTGCGTCTAGCATCACATGCATGCATGCATTAATCATTTAGGTGCTCACATGGCTAGGAGTATTTTCTTTGGTTCTGATGTAAGAGCTTCTGTTTTCAACAGAGAAGAGGCATCATCTGTCAGGAATCGCTCATTGAAGCTGAAGCAATGGACTAGGTAAGCCCCTCGTTGATTTGATTTATTCAGCTCATTAACCTACCTAGACCTTCTTGGTTGCATTTATGACCGATAACTTATCTTGTTGATGCTGATGGATATATTGAGCATATTCGAAAGTGCTAAACCGTAGCATATTCTACTAGAAAAAAGAGGAATTCAATACCATGTACGGTCTATCTATATCTAGTGTAGATCTAGGTATTATATCAAAAAAATCGATTAGCGAGGCAGATTGGTTGTGTGTGTTAAAAGTAACTTGAGGGAAGGGAAAAACAAAAGTGAAACATGTTAGGCGTGAGCTCTATGATGCACTAATGGTGTTGCATCAGAAGATCTACTAGGAGATACCGATAAACTACGAGTTGTTTATACAATTTGCTAGAGCTCTTGCATTTGAAAATTGCACCGTTGCTCAGACATCGACAAATCCAACTATGTCCCAATTGGCATGGGCTATAGCTACAGAGGCATCTGCTAAGAGATGCAGGAAGATGGGTACATTGCAATTGAAGATGCAAAGACTTTACAATTTTTTGAATGGTAATGCGTCACCAGTTTTAGAGCCTTTGGATCTTGACTTGCAGGAAGAGAAAAATGTTCCACAGGGTAGGGCAATTGCTTTCATTAGGCAAATCGAGGGTACTAAGATTATATGTACCTTAGAATTGTTAATTGATACTGAAAAAGATTAAGTTGGATAGGGTCAAGCTTGCTTTGGATCAAGCTAAGCTATCGAAGGCGACTGAGTCTAAAGTGACTTTAACAATCACTGAGATGAAAAAAAAGTTACAAGCATCTCTAGAGGAATTGAAATGTGATGTGGGAATGTCTCTTGAGAGGAGGATTCAGTTGGAGATGCAAATTCAGATATATACTGTTAATTTGGAGCTGTTAGGGATTGAACCAGATACGAACAACAAAGTGCTTAAATTAGAGGATTTTGTAAGGTTGAATACTAATTCCTTGGATTGTTGCATACACAAGCTGAATATAGGTTGCATTAGGATCACCCCAAGAACGTGAATCGACATCTATCCTTTGCAAAGAACATGTTAAGCATGATGGAGTCACATGACTTGTCACCCTCATTGCCATTACCTCCCTCATAGCTACCATCATCCCTCTTACTCAATGTTTCATCCATGTGCATAGCATGTGGTTTGAATATTGAGGAGAGGGTGATTTTTCTTGTGCACCTTGTGCCATGCAACCATTCATATCATTATATTTGTTTTGCAACACATTGCCATATGTCAGTCAACTGTTTGGGTGAATGTGGTACTGAAATACCACAACATATGCGGCAAATGTTCTCTGAATTTCTTGATGGTAGATTCAAATTTGATAGAGGTAAGCTTTTCATGTTGATTAATTACATAGCTTTTTAGGGCTTTTGAAGTACCAAACATATTAACAATATTGCTTTTTATCCATGGGTGTGATTTCCTATCGCTTTTTGAGTTTAACATATTTCTATATGCAATTTTGTAGTGTCACTAATTAGCTAGATAGATAGATAGATAGATAGATAAATATATATATATATATATAGATAGATAGATAGATAGATAGATAGATAGATAGATAGATAGATAGATAGATATACAGATAGATAGGTAGGTAGGTAGATAGATACTAATTATCTATCTATCACATTACTAATTAGTTATTACTAAGTAGCTAGTCCTTGGTTAGTTGTTAGATAGATAGATAGATAGATAGATAGGTAGGTAGGTAGGTAGGTAGGTAGATAGATACTACTTAGCTATCTATCTGTCTATCACATTAATAATTAGTTATTACGAAGTAGCTAGTCTTTGGTTAGTTGTTTGTAATTAGTTATTAGGAATTAGCTATTATTAATTAGCTTGTTACTAGTTAGCTATTACTAAGTAGTTGGTTCTTCGTTAGTTGTTTGTAACTAATTAGCTTGTTACTAGTTACCTATTACTGAGTTGTTGATTCTTGGTTACTTGTTAGTAATTAGCTATTACTATTTTTCTTGTTACCAGTTAGTTAGTAGCTATTCCTTGGTTAGTTGTTTGTAATAAGTTATTACTGATTAGCTATTACTAATTAGCTTGTTACCAATTAGCTATTACTAAATAGTTGGTTCTTGATTAGTTATTTGTAACTAATTGTTACTAATTAGTTTGTTAATAATTAGCTATTACTAAGTAGTTGCTTGTTGGTTAGTTTTTTTGTAACTAATTAGCTTGTTACTAGTTAGTTACTTGTTAGTAATTAGCTAGTTACTTGTTAGTTACATGTCTCTAGTTGCTTATTCTGGGTTACTTGTTAGTAATTAGGTATTACTATTTAGCTTGTTATCGGTTAGTTATTACTAGTTAGCTAGTCATTGGTTAGTTGTTTGTAATTAGTTATTATTAATCAGCTATTACTATTTAGCTTGTTACCAATTAGTTCTTAATTAGTTGTTAGTAATTAGCTATTATTAAGTAGTTTGTTACTAATTAGCTATTACAAAGTAGTTGGTTCTTGGTTGGTTGTTTGTAACTAATTAGCTTGTTATTAGTTAGCTATTACTAAGTTGTTGATTCTCGATTACTTGTTAGTATATAGCTATTACTATTTAGCTTGTTACCACTTAGCTAGTCCTTGGTTAGTTATTTGTAATTAGCTATTACTAATTAGCTTGTTACTAGTTAGCTATTATTAAGTAGTGCGTTCTTAGTTAGTTGTTAGTAATTACCTATTACTAATTAGCTTGTTACTAATTAGCTTGCATTAATTAGTTAGTTCTTGGTTGGTTGTTAGTAATTAGTTACTACTAATTATCTTGTTACCAATTAGCTATTACTAAGTAATTGTTCTTAGTTAATTTTTAGTAAATAGATTACTTATTAGCTTGTTATCAATTAGTTATTACTAAGTAGCTAGTCCTTGGTTAGCTGTTTGTAATTAGCTATTATTAATTCGCTTGTTACCAATCTGCTATTACTAAGTAACTGGTTCTTAGTTAGTTGTTAGTAATTAGCTATTACTAACTGGTTTTACTAATTAGCTATTAGTAAGTAGCTATTACTAATTAGCTATTATTAATTAGCTATTACTAATTAGCTATTACGAATTAGCTATTACTAATTAGATATCACAAATTAGCTATTACAAATTAGCTATCACAAATTAGCTATTATTAATTAGCTATCACAAATTAGCTATTATTGATTAGCTGTTACTAACTAACTATCACTAACTAGCTATTACTAATTAGCTACTACTAATTAGCTATTACTAATTAGCTATTACTAATTAACTATTACTAATTAGCTATTATTAATTAGCTATTATTACTTAACTATTACTAATTAGCTATTACAAACAAGCTATTACTAATTAGCTATTAATCAGCTATTATTAATCAACTATTATGAATCAACTATTATGAATCAACTATTATGAATCAACTATTATGAATCAACTATTTTGAATTAGCTATTACTAATTGGCAATTACTAATTGGCTATTACTAATTAGCTATTACTAACTAGATATTACAAACTAGCTATTACTAATTAGCTATTAATCAGCTATTCTTAATTAGCTATTACTAATTAGGTATTACGAAATAGCTATTAAAAATTAGATATTACTAGTTAGATATTACTAATTAGCTTGTTACTAATTAACTATTATTAAGTTGTTGGTTCTTGGTTAGTTGTTAGTAATTAGCTATTACTAATTATCTTCTTACCAATTAGCTACTACTAAGTAGGTGAATCTTCGATAATTATTAGTAGTAACACTAATATGGTTGGTTTCATTGTGTTACACAGCTACTCGTACCTCAATTGGAACATGATTCTTCGATAATTGTTAGTAATAACATTAATCTGGCTAGTTTCATTGTGATGAGTAGCTACTCGTACCTCAATCAAAACAGTTACCAATAACGTTGATGCTGCATACAACACAGATCTTGGGACTAGTGAGAATGTTGGATGCACGTTTACTGAAAGTAAGACTTATGCCCAATCTTCAACACCAAAAGAGAGAGACAATATTCCATCATTCCTACAAACCCAGTCTACAATGGATGTCAATGTTGATCCTTGTATAGTTGACCACATGCATGATGCAGAGTCCACACAAATTGACTTTGATAGTGGTCTAGATTGAATGATATAGAATGTTCTTGATCCAATTAGCAGCTTAGATATTCATCTAGCTAGTCATAAATCTGTAGTTGATAAAGAGGTTCCTCTTTCTATCCACATGTGTGTGGCTTGTCCGTTTGAATCTAGTATAGGGTCTGGCTTTAACCTAGATGACATCCCCCAACTTGAACTCAATGGAGTAGCAGAAAGGAGGAACAAGACCATAGTTGAAGCAGCTAGATCTATGATCAATGAGAAGAACCTACTTAATTACCTTTGGGTAGAGGCTATATCAACAACCACATACCTTGTAAATAGACTCCCATATAAATCCTTAGATGGTATGACTCCATATGAAGTGTGGCATGGAAGGAGACCAAGCCTAGAACATTGCAAAATCTTTGGATGTTTAGCCTATGCTCACATTCCTTCTCAAGTAAGACGGAAATTGGATCCCAAAGCAGAGAAATGTGTTTTTATTGGATATGATCAAAATCAAAAGGGCTATAGATTGTACAATCCCACTAACAAAGGTTTTCTAGTTAGTAGCGATGTAGTCTTTGATGAGAATAAATCTTGGTTTGATGATGATAGGAAAGTGAAGCTACCATATGACTTGGAAGAAGACTTTCCATCTCTTCCAAAAAAGGAGCCAAAGCAACTTGAAGATAATGATTTTGAAGATGACATCACAGAGTTGGAGAAATTGAAGATATGGAAGAACAAAGGCAAAGCTAAAATGGAAGAATTAAATCAAGGACCAAAAAGCTCTCTACAACTAATTAGAAGGTCAATGAGAGAAAAGAAGAAGCCACAAAAATATGGATTTGACACATCCTTAGTTACAAAGCATTCAATCTACATGGCCAAGGATCTCAACCATGAAGAACCTACATCCTATGAAGAAGCTCAAAGCAAGAAAGAATGGAGAGAAGCAATGGATGAAGAAATGGAAGCTCTCATGGACAATGACACATGTGAACTTGTTCCAAACAAACCATTTATGAAGGTAATTGGTACAAGATGGATTTATAAATTTAAGAAGAACCTAGATGGCAGTATCAATAGATATAAGGCAAGGTTAGTAGCTAAAGGGTTTGCTCAAACCCATGGGATAGACTACGAAGAAACCTTCTCACCTGTAGCTAAAATGCCCACCATCAGAGTGCATGTTAGCATTGCTGCATCTAGGAATTGGAAGTTATATCAATTAGATGTAGAAAATGCATTTTTGAATGGCTAGATTTCAGAGGAAGTTTATATGGCACAACCTCCTGGTTATGAAGATGCACATCATCCTAATTATGTGTGCAAATTGAGGAAAGCTCTGTATGGATTGAAACAAGCTCCAAGAACTTGGAATCACAGGTTGCTAACCTATTTATAGGACCATGGCTTCAAGGGTAGCAAGGTAGATACATCATTATTCATAAAAAGAAAGGGTTTAGAATTAATATATCTTTGTGTACATGTAGATGATATAATAATTACATGGAATGACATCAATGGAATCAAGCAGGTAAAGGCTGGAATTAAGGATGAATTCAAGATCAGTGATCTTGGACCTCTAACATATTTCCTTGGGCTAGAACTCATTTATCCAGATTCTAGCATCTAGATCACTCAGAGAAGTATGTACTTGACATGCTTTCTAAATTGAAAATGGAAGATACTAAGTGTGTAGGTACACCCATGGAGATGAACCATAAGCTAAGTGCTTATGAAGGATAATTCATTGAGGATATCACAAGCTATCAAAGCTTAGTAGGAAGCTTGAATTATGCTACTCTCACAAGGGTGGATATTTGCTATAGTGTTAGCATACTTAGTCAATTTATGCATAAGCCAAGGAAGTCACATATGGAAGCAACCAAGAGAGTGCTCAAATGCTTGAAAGGCACAATTAATGAAGGATTATTTTATCCTTATACCTTGATCTTAGAATCTATGTAGATTGAGATTGGGCTGGATCTAAGGACGACAGGAAGAGTACATCAGGATATTTGTCTTTTGAGGTTCAAAACTGATCCCATGGTGATCAAAGAAGCAAACAATTGTTGCTTTATCATCAACTAAAGCTGAATACAGAGGATTGGCCAATGCAACACAAGAAGAAATGTGGTTGAAGTGTTTATACTAAGAGTTGGGGTTGCATATCTCAACACCTCACATCTTTGGTGATAATACTAGCTCTCTTCACTTAGCAGCTAATCCTGTTTACCATGCTAGAACTAAGCATATTGAAGTTCATTACCATTATGTCAGAGAAAAATTATTGAGCAAGGGCATTCAACTATCATATGTATCCACTAATCTTCAATGTGCAAAAATATTGACAAAACCATTGTATGGTATCAAGCTAAGAAAATTCAAAGGAATGATTGGATTGATGGAAATCAGTGAGAAATGAAGACTCAAGCATGCTAGGCTTGAGGGGGAGATATTGGTGCATTTTGCCAAGCCTAGTGCCTGATTAAAATCATTTGTGTTATGGTCTTTTATGAACTCTCAATGAGAGAAGCCATACAACCATTCTCTTGTAAAAGTATAAACTTAGAATCTTCAAATGTAAAAGGGAAAAAGGAATCCCACGACCTTGGTAGGTGTAAATAAGGAGATCCTAGTAGGAGGAATCAATTAGATGTGATTTCCTACGATGGAGTAACTTTTAGGTGGAATCCCCACCAAATTTGAATTAAAAAATTCTTATAAAAAGCCCATGAGGAAAGTCGCATAGAGGAACAGTCCTTAGAGGAGATTAGAATCAAGATTTGTATCATCATTGAAGCACACATTTCGCTCGTCCTTCCCATGCTTGATTCCCATCAATTTCATGTACTATATGTGCAATACAAATTGATTTCCTTGATCATACTTGGAGTTCTCTACAATAGTTGTCTCAGGTTTACTCTATGTTTTTTAGCTAGCTTTGATTAGTGATTTCTCTTAGTGTGCATGCTTTTTTCAAGTGATTTAAATTTATGTAGGTAAAGTGATAAGTCTATTTGCTTCATGTCAATTTTCATCACATTTGGATCTTTACTCTGTGAACTACATCAGTTAGTGACCTATGTATGTAGGCGGTGTAGTCCCGAAAAGTTGGGATAACACCCCAATGTTCCTACAT
The DNA here is from genome assembly GCA_020310875.1 of Ceratopteris richardii. Classification (NCBI taxonomy): domain Eukaryota; kingdom Viridiplantae; phylum Streptophyta; class Polypodiopsida; order Polypodiales; family Pteridaceae; genus Ceratopteris; species Ceratopteris richardii. The sequence continues at coordinate 173,538,123 of CM035424.1, read as the reverse complement.
TTATTTCTCTCAGTATAGTCCATTAAAATTCATCAAATTTGTTTCTTTAGATTCATTATATATTCAATTGAATGTGTGCAAAGTTTCTTTGGTTAATTTTTATCAAACTATGAGCTCTAAGTAAAATACAAGAGTGATCTTCATCCCAAAGTAGCAAGTTTTTTGATAATATATTTTGTTTTGAGTTATCTATTTTGATGCATCAATTGTATAATGATCTTCCAAAGTACTAAGGAGGTTTTATTGCATCATTAGAAAGCTCAAAGTGTCTATTAAGCATTCCTAGAGTGAAACTTGGCAGATGTAGAGCGGGTTATTGCAACACCAACATCATCTTTGGAGTGTATCACCATCTCTTCTCACATGGATGACTATAGCTTGATGAATTTCATACTCATCATTTGAAGATGATGCTTCCTTCTCTTGTGTAGAAGCAATGGCTCTTGGTCCATGTTCATAGTAGATTTCTGCTTCACCTGATGATAAAGTAGAAGCTCTCTTTTCTCCATCCACTACATGTGGCTACTCCTTAATCACCATATCCTAATGCCATGATCTTCTTAACCTCATAGTCATAAGGCTTATAAGACTTCTTATCCTCAATTTACCCTAAGAAGATGTATATATATTGGTGCTTTTTGCTTGGAGAGTATTTCTCTCCCTATGTACAACATTTATGTAATATTCACCTCCAAATACTTTGAATTCAGAAGCAAAATGGATTTTTACTAGTATAGGCCTCTTGTAGAGATTTTCCTTCAAGTATCTTGGTACTAGTTTGATTCGAGATGTAGACAACAATGTGGATTGCCTCTACCCAAAATTGATTTGGCAAATATTTTCCCTTCAACATCCACCTCGCCATCTCCATGATAGTTTGATTTCAATGTTCTACAACATTGTTTAGTTCAGGGGTGTGTGCCACTATGAGTTGATGCTTAATTTCTTTATTCTTGCAAAAATCTTCAAAAATATCGTGATGTATACTCACCATCACCATCTATCATGGATTTCTTCATCCTCTTCCTTATTTCAATTTCAAGAAGCTGAAGAAATTCTCTAAACTCACCAAAAGCTTGAACATTATCGCAAATGAACTATTATCACATCTTCCTACTATATTCATCGATGAGTTACATGAAGTAGGAAGATCAGCCCAAGGCCTCTATAGAAATCTTGCCGCACAAGTCACCATGCACCAAATCAAGAGGATAGCTTGTGTTGTTCTTTATTTCTTGTGGAAATGCCTTCCTCTATTTCTTGCCCATCATGCAAGCTTCACATGGTTCTTTCATGTTTGCAATCCATGATAGGTGTGCAACCATACCCCTACAATGCATATCCTTTAGTATAGGGCATCCAATATGGCCGAATCTCTCATGCCATTTACTTGTGCCCAATCTTGTAGTGGTTGTAAGAGCAAACAACTCATACAGGTTGTTCCTCCTCATGAAAATACCAAAAAATACAAAAAATATTCCTCTCCATCCATAATATTTGGTCCTAACTTTTTGAAAGATACTACATGAACTTGATCCATTATAGAAGCTACTAAAAGTAGATTCTTTTGAGTTGTGGAACATACAACAAGTATGAAAGATTTTTTATATCTCCATTAGTAATAAAGAAAGAAACTATACATTTTACCTCTATAGAAAACCTTGCATTATAACCTAACTTTATTATGATGGTTTTCTTTAGATTTTGTAAGGAACTATAAGGTCTTTTATGGTTGTCATGTGAGAAGTGGCACCATTTGTCCAACACCCATGTGTGAGTAATACATACATACATACATACATACATACATACATACATACATACATACATACACCCATATATATATATATATATATATATATATATATGTGTGTGTGTGTGTGTGTGTGTAGAGAGAGAGAGATAGAGAGAGATTATTCACACATTCTCTAGTTCTCCAACTTCTATCTCTTCTCTTTCTTTGTTTCTTTCTTACTTTTTTCTCCACAATGTATAGTAGTTCTTTGCGCTCTCTCTCTCTCTCTAGGTAAAAGCATGTTAATGTTTACTAAAAAGTGAAGTTTGGGACATTGTTAATTAGCTGGAAAAAGTAGATCTTTCTTAGCTAAGCCTTTGTGTATGACTTCTTGAAAGAGAAAATTAAAAGCATTAGTGGCGGGGGCAAGCGTACCCATGTTGTATAGTGGATCGTGGAGCATTCTCGATGAGCGCCATCGCTATTGGGAGTTTTTCGGTGTGAGTGGGGAACATTGAGAGAGATTGTTTTTCAAGGAGGAGCATTCATGATAGACACCATCACCATCGACAGTTTTTCTGCACATTGCATCTGAGTGGGGAATATTGAGAGAGATTGTCTTTCAAGGAGAAAGTTTGCGAGATGAGAAGAAACATCAAAGTTTAGTAGAGAGGAAGAAAAGGGAGGAGAACAAAGCTCTGCAGATGAGATAAACCTTTTGGAATTTCATTTATTTATGGCAAACAAACCAGTTTAGGATGTGTCTCTGAATTCCTAGGTGATGTTATGGTTTCAATGGTTGATTTGTAGAAAACTATAAAGTCCGTGAGCAAGATGGAATACAATCTATGCATTAGTGGTCTGTATAGATAACTATTTTTGTGCATATCACATAGTTTTTTTTGGAGGCCATTCCTGAAAAGGTAATCCACTTCTTCATGTGTGATGACAAGATGCATGACACCCTTTTTGTGCAACATTGTTTCCAATTAAATTTGTAATGGTTGAGAGAGCTAAATCTTGACTTAAGCCAACATTGGGTATGGTCAGATGGTGTAACTTCTCAATTCAAGTTAAACATCAATTTTACTTCGTAGGATGATATGCAGGGCTATCAGGCATGACTACGATGTGGGACTTCTTTGAGTCAGGGCACGGGAAGGGAGAACATGATGGTGCAGGTGCAGTTGTGAAAAGGGTGCTAACCCATGAACAACCTAAACTTGATAGTACAATGTAATGAATTGGTGTTTTTAATTCATATGATTCATAACATCTTAGTAACTTTCAGATACCTAATATCAGGTGAATATGATAGATTGTATCGGCTATTATTGGATGTATGGTACTATTTAAAAAAAAAGTGTGATTTTCATTGAAATGGAAATCTTAAATTGATAAAAAACATGAATCTAATCGCCTTTGTGCTATATCTTCAACATCTTGATAGATTTGAGATTACAAAATGTATGTCAAGAGTTTTGTTTTTGTTCATTGCCCAATTGATGAAGCAATGCCTTCGTGCAGTTACTCATTGAATAATCTATTGTAAAGATTGGGATCACTGTTAAATCTTAAATTGATAAAAAACACGAATCTAATCGCCTTTGTGCTATGTCTTCAACATCTTGATAGATTTGAGATTACAAAATGTATGTCAAGAGTTTTGTTTTTATTCGTTGGCCAATTGATGAAGCAATGCCTTCGTGCAGTTACTCATTGAATAATCTATTGTAAAGATTGGGTTTTACTATCTCAAAATCACTGTTATAAAGATTGATGACATTGATTTTATGGTGATGTGTTGTGGGCTCTTGGCCCTTGCACATTTTGTACAATTCCCTCATTAATCTACATTTTTTTTGTTCTCTAAAAAAAAGGAAGTTAGCTACGAGTAACATCTCATGTTGTGGATGATTGTTGCAGGTTTAAAAGTGGCTTCACAATGTCCATTTAGTTTCATATTGTTCATTCATTGTATCTAACATGTTAGGTTTTGGATGATTGTTGCGGGTTTAAAAAGTGGTATAACAAGTCTACATATTTAAGGGATGGGGCACATATTGATATCAAATGAGCATACTCAATGTAAAATCAATATAATAAAGTAGATTGATAGTGGTAGATGTCAATGTATTTATGGTTTTTCTTCATTTTTAGTGTGTTGATGCAGGGCAATCTCGGACAAGCCAACTGATGGAAGTTAATACAATACCATTAGTGGATAGTGATCAGCAAGCATTACGATGTTATTGGAAGGAAAAGAAAATGAAATATAGAGATATTGCACATATAGTACATGAGATTAATGGGAATGAAGCATGGGAAGGAGGAGCACAATGTGTGCTTCAATGATGTTCCAAATATTGATTCTAATCTCCTCTAAAGGACTGATCCTCTACGCGACTTTCCTCATGGGCTTTTTATAAGAATTTTTGAATTCAAATTTGGTGGAGATTCCACCTAAAAGTTACTCCATCCTAGGAAATCATATCTAATTGATTCCTCCTACTACGATTTCATGATTTAGACCTACCAAGGTTGCAGGATTCCTTTTTCCCTTTTACATTTGAAGATTCTAAGTTTCTACTTTTACAAGAGAATGGTTTTATGGATTCTCTCATTGAGAGTTCATAAAAGACCACAACACAAATTATTTTAATCAAGCACTAGACTTCGCAAAATGCACCAACAATCCAAGAGGAAAAGTCATTGCCACATTGGGTGAGGCAACTCTATAATTATAAAAAACACATTCCTTAGTCACTAGAACATATTGTAGATGGTCCAAAGTTACCATAAAGAATAGAGGAGTAGAGATGGGAAAACACCTATACTATAAACACAACCTTTATTGCTAAGATCATTCAAGAAAAAGCAAAGGAACCAAAAAATGTGGAAGAGGCACTCCAAGATCCCAAGGGGCAGGCTATCATGCAAACAAAATACAGAGATATTATGAAGAACAAAATTTGTGAGCTAGAGGATCAACCCCTTAGGCACAAAATCATTGGAACCAAGTGGTTCAAAAAGCTAAAGTACAATGTTGATGGTACTTTGGAGAAATATGAAGCAAAACTTGTTGCACATGGCTTCTCAAAGGGATTGACTTTTGTGAACCGTTTGCCCCAACTACAAGGTTGATTACCATCCAAGTGGTACTAGTTGTGTCTACTCATAAGTGATGGCCAATCTATCACATGGATGTCAAATCAGCATTCTTGAATGGAGACCCCAAGGAGAAGGTATATGTTTCTCAACTATTAGGGTTTGAGACTCCCCATTTAGAGAACAAGGTATAAGAGCTAAAGAAGGTATATATGGACTAAAGAAAACCCCTAAAGCATGATACCAATGGAAGGATAAGTATATCTTAGATCTAGGTTTCAAAGGATTTGGTTCTAATCCTAACTTGTATGTTCTAAAGAGAGGAAGGAATATAGTTTGTGCATGATCACCATTGATAATGATTCTCAAATTGACCTTATTAATAGTTGAAAGAAGGTTTGGTCATGCTTAGATAAGTGGTAGGATTAATAAGTCTTACTATCTCCAACAAAAATGAGCATCAATTATTTCAAGATACATTAACAGAGTTTACAAAGTGTTTCATCCTATCTTGGAGAGAGAGAAATATTACACATTACATTGTTAGTTTTCTTAATCTTTCAAATTCTTTGTTGATAAAGTTTTGTTATATGTACTTATAATGTTTCAACATATTTTATTTGCACACAGAGCATTTTTCATGCATTGATATGTATCATTGGAGATTTTTAGTACACAAGGAATGGAGAAGTCACACTATAAGGCTAGAGGTGTCAACTTCAAAAACACATGACATGGTAGTGGCACAATGAAGTCAAACTATATGGAAGAGATGTTTAATTGGATTTATCGTAATACATTTTCAAGTACATATGCAATGGAATGAGCTAAGGAGTTGAAAATTGCAAAAGCTTCAAGAATTAATCACCTTTACATCATGCTCAATGGCAGGCTACAAGAACACGAGAGGTTTCATCTTGGAAGTGAAGTCAATTAATCCATTCATGGTATTGTTTTGATAAATTATAAAGTTTCCAATACATTCTTCTCTAGTTTTCAATTTTTAAAGGAATTAAAAAAAAATATTTCTATCCATTCAAAGGTGAGCAAAACCTTTTTAAGTGAAACTTTATAAGAAGAGACCCATTGTCTCATTTCAACATTCTAGCACTATAGAGGATGGCACAAACAAAGCAAACTCCTAAGGAAGGATCCCATTGGCTATTAACTTTCCTAGCTATGTGCAAGGCACTCAATGACCACCATGGATGAATCCCCACAAAAGACCATGTAGTGTATCATGCTCCATGTCCCATCACAAAACAGGTGGTGGAAATAAATCTCGAAGTGAACAATTGCATGAACAAGAAGTGGCACATGGACAATCTAGGAAACCGATTAGAAATCAACCACTATCACCACCATCATCATATGATGACCCTCCATCACCTAAGAAACCAACAATGAAAAGGAAGAAGGAGCGTGCTCAAAGAAAGGTAGTTCTCTTTAACAATTCCGATGAGTCTCTAGAGGATGATTCACAATAGTATAGAACTCCTCCACAAGATTCAGAGTCGAGTGAGGAGAGTCAGACAGAGTCACCATGGGTAAACCAATAAATACCATCACATCATAGGGTGAATGTAGTTGGCAAGACTCTATCAATGAATCAAGGAGCCGTACCAAATGATGAAGAGCGGAAGCAAAGCCAACAACAACATTTAGAACAAGGAGAAAGCTCAGAACGTGTGCAATGTAAAAAGAAGCTCTCCAAACCCCTTCATAGAACACCCTAACCAGGACCACAACAAAATTTCCAACAAAGACCTCTAGCACAACAACGATGAAGAAGATATACATGGGCATCCACAGAGATAAGGCACTATCAAAAGACAACTAAGCTATTGATAACTAGAAAACGCTTTGCAAGGGTGGTTCAAGAAGAGTTACAAAGATATTGTGCAGGACTAAGGATCCAATCTCTAGCTTTAGAAGCTTTACAAGAGGTAGAAAAAGCATATTTGATATCAATGCTCAAGGATTCCAACCTATGTGCCATCCATGCTAAGAGGTTACTATGCAACCCAAGGACATACAACTAGCTAGGAGGATTAAGGGTGATCATAGCTAAGATCTATAAATTGATCTCTCCATACAAGAGAGATTTTGGAAGTTTGACTATTTTGAATGAAATACGAGCACTTCTTCTCAAAACCCCTAGATATTTTATTATGGTGCTACTAAGCATATGTTAGGTTGCAAGAAGGTGTTTTCTACCCTTAATAAATCAACAAGAAGAAGGTAGACCATAACAGATGGTCATGATCTAGATGTTGTAGGTGTTGGAGAAAACTTAAAATCCAGAGTAGGAGGAAACTTCATGATTTCTAATGCTTTGAGGTACCAAAAATAATGAAGAAATTTTTATACATCTCTACTTTCTTATCAAATGGTTATAAGTTCATATTTAAAAAAGATTCATGCTAGATCCTCACTTCAAATGAGAAGCAATCATTTTGCAAGGATAAAATAGAAGTGGAATGTTTGTACTCTCCAAAATTAGGCACACAAACATTGCTAGGTCATTTACACCTAAGGAAAACATGAAGTTATGGCATGCTATATTTTTCCATATCAGTTATACAACTCTCAATCACATTAAAGATCAAGTGATGGTGGAGAGCCCTCCCACTTTTGCTTTAGTAGATGATGTAGAATTAGGTGAAGGATGTCTTGAAGGAAACCTACACAAGTTACCTTTCAAGAAGCATGGATTCATCACAACTACTAGGAAATTATAGAGTCATACATTCAGTTGTGAATGGACCTACAAGGGCATATTCTATTCAAGGTTTTAGATATTTTGTTACATTCATAGATAGATTCTCCACATACTAATGGGTTTTTAATTTGAAAGCAAAGTTAAAAGTATTCCCAATACTCAAGAAATTCTTAGCTATGGTTGAGAATGAAAGTCGGAGTAAGAGTTAAATTTGATAAGTGATAAAGGAGGAGAGTATTTGTCAAAAGACTTTAAATCTTTCTTGGAAGGCAAAGGAATCTCTCATCAACTAACCATTCCCTATACTCCAAAACTAAATGGTTTTGTAGAGATGAAGAATAGGATAGTTGTTGAAATGATGTGTAGTATGATGTCCCCTAAGAAATTTTAACCTAAATTTTGGTTTGATGTACTACACACAACAAAGCACATTCTTAACACATCTTCACAAAAGCTTTGAAAGTTATTACTCTTTATGAAACTTATTATGGGAAGAAGCCCAATATGAATTACTTCAAAGTTTTTGGATCTCCAACCTATGTTTACATTGAGAAGAAGGATTGTGGTAAGTTAGATATCAAAGCACTCAAAAGCAACCTTCATTGGTTATGCAATTGAAAGTAAGGGATATAGGTTCTATGTACCAAAGACACGTGATATCCTACTCTCTCATAATGCTTACATTGTAGTAAAGTGAGATCTATGATAGACATGCAAATATTCTAGAATTCATAAAGGCTGATGACTATGCATATTTCAAGACAAATTTGGATGCCTATATTCAACGGTACATGGAGGGTGAGCAATCTTCTCAAACCCCAAAGTTTACAATTGATAAAGGTAAAAAGAAACCACTATCTAGAGCTCTAGTTTCCCCTTTTTTTTGTTACATCTTGATGTATCAACTTATGAAGTTGGACAAATCTCTAGAGCATGGAAAGAAAGAGTTCCAGATGAACAAGAACTTCCACAAAAACTCTAAAAACTTCCAAAATGTATGTAAGAATTCTACATTATCAATATTCTTGCACTCATTTTAGTTGAAAATGAACCTACTAGTGCCAAAGATGCATTATAAAGTCCTAATGCAAGAGGAAATTGGTTCTATACATAAGAATCAAACATTGAAGCTATCTAAGTTACAAAAAGGTAAAAAAGCAATTGGTGTTAAGTGGATCTTCAAGATCAAAAGGAAAGTAGATGGTAAAATTGACATGTATAAAGCCAAACTTGTAGTCAAAGGTTATGTGCAAAAGAAAGGAATTGACTATGATGAAACTTTTGCACCTATTTCTAGAATGACCAAAGTTAGAATAGTTTTTTCAATTGTTGCATATTTTAGTTCAAAAGTATACCGATTATATATCAAGGAAACTTTTCTAAATGGTGATCTACATGAAGATGTCTACATTTAGAAACAAGAGGGTTTTGAAGAGAGAAGGAAAGCCTCAAGATCTTAGAGATCAAAGAACTAAGAAGAGACAAAATTTATCATACTAGACATGGATGAAGCTCAAGATCTTTGGGAAAGAATTTAAGAAAACCAATGGAAGAAAGAGCAACATGCCAATCCACCTATCTCTAAAATACTGACAGGAAATGACAAAGATATTACACATGATTTACTTTTTTATGTAGATGCTCAAAATTTTAGCATTGTTGATGAGAAAACATTGAGTCCATACACTTCCTAGCTATATGGGGGAGTATGAGACTAGATTACAAAGGAGGACCTACCCTAAGAAGGAAAAGGGTTAGATGCACCATCAAATTGGAGAAATTAATGCAAATTCAACCTGATGTGTGAGGGCAACTACCGCACCAATCGAAGACACATGGAGAAGAGAATCAAGAAACCACTTCAACAAAAGTGTCAAACAGATCTCCATAGATGAATTAGAGGCTATAGTAAGGGTAGTGAAGGAAACAAGTACTTATAAATGTCCTAAAATGGGCACACTACGAAAGCTATCCTAAAATCAAGAGCCAAAGTAGTGATTGCTACCAAAGAGCTCGGAAATGGGGAAGTCCCTCTCTAAGGTGTACTAGAATGAAACTACAATTGGAAGATGGACATGTTGAATGATCACTCACTCTTGGAAAGTGTAATTCTCATTACATCTTGAGTGAAGTTTGAGCATACATTTGCTATTTGTTAGTTTGGAAAGGCTAGAAACTATGAAATGTTTTAGGAAGGCCTTTAATGAGATAACTTTAGATGGTTGAGAATTGGGGATCAAACACATTGTATTTACAACATTTAAGATTCACCAAGAAAAATTCACCTAAAAGATTCCTCTTTTAGGGATCTTGCTTCTCTGTGATGGAATGCATTTCATTGAGAAGAAGAAAAAGTCTACATCTATAGTGTGAAATCTAATGATCCCTCTTGGATTCACAAAGACACTCAATTATTAGCTTGTAAAGCTACATAAAGAGAAGAAGTGAGATGGAAAAGGGGAAAGAAAATATTGCACAGGTCAATATCAATGACAATAGAGGAGGATATTCAATGTTAAGGACTTTGAACCCTATGATTTATGAAAATTCTATCTACCCATTGTTGATCTATTTTGCTAGAGTGTGAACACACTTAGGACCATCAAGGCACTTTTTTCCCTCTTTAGCAGGATTTTTTCCCCGGCTTTTATATACACCTATAACACTAATGGGTGACTTATTTTTGTACATTCACTTGGTAATACATTCAATATTGTGTGTTGTGATCCAAGCTTCTTCTTCTTCCTTGTGTTGTTTGCGTGCTTCCGCACACCTCAAACTCCAACAATTGGTATCACAACAAGTTGTTGCTTCCTCTAAGGCATCATCCACACCCCTCCCATCACAATCTTGGAACCACACAAAAGTTTTGGAGCATACTCAGGGTGAAATGGAGTTCAAAAAATATTCGCTTTGTTGTGTCAAAATTTTGATCTGAGCTCACTTCGACCTCCAAATGCACTATCACAATGCCCATGCAAGCAATTTCATCCTTTTGTGCCAAACATATATACATGTTTTGGTTCTCTGGTACAAGTGCCTCAAAGCCCTCTATAGGTTTACTAGAGCTCAACAAGGAAGTTTTGTTCAACTTTTTTGAGATACAATCATTTTTTTGCATTCGGGTAGTTTAATCAGTGGCCATGGCTGAAAGCAATGATGTTGTTGGTTGTTGAGGACAAGTTGGATGCACTAATTACCCATTATGGGCATATATGATGTGTCATGTATTGGTGGCAAAAGGACAGTGGAATATTGTGCAAGGTGTTGAAAAATGAACTACCATATATACAAATATACTTATTGAAGGTGATGCAGATAGTGTTGAAGATGATGATCTTCAAATTCTTATTCCTATTGTGGTTCCTGTTGCACCTACTATAGAGAAACTTTGATGGGATTGCAGAGATGCTCGAGCACATGCATTGATAGCTTTTTCTATCAAACGTGCCATTCTCTCTCACATTTTCTCTTTCAAGGATGCTTGGATACACTTACCACATTATAATAGGCAAGAAATGAGGCTCGTGTTGCTTAACTCAAAAAATAATTGGGGAGTGAGCATATGAATGAAGGAGTTTATATGGACAATTTTTTGACAAAGATCAAATTTGAAAGAGCAGTTGATTTCTTTAGGTGAAGTCTTGTCAGATAGTTCACTTGTCGAGACCATTCTTAATGGTCCTCCAAATTCACATCACAGTTTTGCTTCTATTCTTTGGTTGATGATGAAATGCAATCCAAATGCCTTAAGATTTGAGAAGTAAGTCTTTGTTTTATTGCAAGAAGGTTAGTCTAGGCAGAACAGGTCCATTATGTGTCTTGTAGATCAAGCTTTCTTAGCTAATCAGAAGGACAAAGGTAAATGGACCTCATCTACTAGTAAGCTAAAATTTGCTAATCTTGCACAATAAAAAAGGGAAGACAAAAACAAGGAAAACATAGAAAAGTAGAAATGATTCTACAAATACTATAAAGGAAATGATCACGTCATAAAGAGTTTTCCAAAATTGGCTACAAACGAAGCAAAGAAGAAAGAGAAATGGTTGTTGTAGAGGCCCCTACACCTAAATTGGAGTCTGCTAATCTTGTGCAGAATGAAGAATGGGAATTTCCTACTATTTGTAGCTATGATCCTTTTTCTCATGAATAGTGTATGCCTATGATAGACTCAAATGTTTGGTTCTTTGATAGTGGGGCAATCAAATATATTACCTCACAACATAGTTCCTTCCGTTCACTTGAGTATGTCCCTACAGGGAATACTTTCACATGTGCTAACAACTCCTCTTATCCTATAATGGGATTTGGTAAGATCATTTTGACTACTATTGATGGTAGTTCTTTCACATTGTCAAATGCCTTTTTTGTGTCAGGGATCAAGAAAAATTTGTTGTCAATTTCAGCTTTAGTCAAGATTGGCTTGGTTGTCAAATTTGTTCATGACAGATGTACAATTCATGATCTATCAACTGGTGATGTTATTATTGCTTCCGACATTTCTTGTCATGGGTTTTATAATCTCATAGTCTATGCAAAATATTTGAATGATTGAGCATGTTGAGTTCAAGATTCTCAGGCTATCTTAGATGCAAAGCTTTGGCATGCACACTTTGGTCATCTGAATTTTGCTACTTTGTTGTGGCTACACAAATCTAAAATGGTGTCCGCTTTGCCCAAACTTGAGGCACCTAGTAAAAATGTCTCTGAAAGCTATATTTTGGGAAAAATGTATCATTCCTCCTTCCCAAAAGTTGGTTCAGTATGAGCTATTAAAAAATTACATCCTGTTCACAATGATGTTTGTGGTCCTATGCAAACACCTTGTTTTGGAAACCACCTTTACTTTATGAATTTTATTGATATTTTTCCAATCATACATGGGTGCATCCATTGAAGTCAAAGTCTTAAGTGTTTATGTGCTTCAAACAATTTCTATTTTTGCCTAAAAATCTATTAGCATGTAAAATGGGCACCTCCATTCTAATCAAGGGGGGGAATATATGTCTTCTGATTTCAATGCATTTTTCTCGGAACATGGGATAAAACATCAGTGTATAGTGCCATATACACCTCAAAATAATCGAGTTTCAAAAAGAAAGAATAGGTCTCTCATGGAGATGGTGAGGTGTATTGGTAACTTACATGAATAAGTGTATGTATTTCAGCCCCGTGGTTTTATGTAGAAAGGGCATGAAAACAAAGTGTGTACATTGAAAAAGGTATTATATGGTTTGAAGCAAGCACCATGTGATTAGTATGAAAAGATACATGCCTACTTGATGGCACATGGTTTTGAGAACAGTCCAACTGAGAGCACCTTATATTCTAAGCATGAAAATGATCTGCTTTTAATCATTGTTATCTATGTTGATGGCATGTTGCTCATTGGTCCTAATGAGAAGCATATTGCTGATTTTAAGGCTGATTTGCATGCCTCTTTTGAGATGTCGAATTTGGGGCATTTTCATCATCATGTGGGCATTCAATTTATGCAAGTTGATCGTGCAATACTATGTAAAACAAATTATATTGACACATTATTACAAAGTCTTGACCTTGAAGACTGCAAACCTATTGCCACTCCTATGGAAACGGGTTTACGGTTGAGTCTTCATGATGTTGGAGATGCATTTAATGTTGTTCTCTATCAGAAGGTTGTTCGATGCTTAATATACTTATGCATAACTCGGCTAGATATTCAATTTGTTGTCTCTCAAATGAGTAGGTTTATGCATTGCCCAGGTGTCAAGCATTGGTAGGTTGTTAAGCGCATCTTTCCGTACTTGAGTGGTGCTTGGCTACGTGGATTATTTTATCCCATGCAGGGATCACTACCACCAGATTTACATCCTTTTTTGACTCTTACTAGGCTAGTTGTTATCACACTTGTATGTCCACTAGTGGTTTTTGTTTCATGCTTGATAGCTCATGCATATCTTGGTTGAGCAAGAAGCAGCCTACTGTGGCCACTTCTAGTTGTGAGGCTAATTATAGGACAACTTTCACAGCAACAGTTGAGTGCGTGTGGCTCACACACCTTTTGGCTAATTTGGGTGTTGGTCAGTCTTTTGCCACCACGATCTTCACTAACAGTTAGAGCACATTGGAAGTTGCGAGAAACCCTATGTTCCATGCTTGCACAAAGCACATTGGGGTGCATTTTCATCATGTCAGGGAGAGGTTCTTTGATGGAGACATCAGTTTGGCATATGTGCCCATGTAGGATAACATTGTAGACCTTTTCACAAAGACTCTACCTCGAGAGAAGTTTTAAGCTTTCCGCAATGCTTTGGTCTTACTTCCTTTTGTGGATTGATCTCTTTCCACATAGCTTGGTAATTCCTTATACATGAGTGCCAGCTTCTTGTTCACCACATCAATTCTAGGGGGATTTGTTGATATATTTCGGTAGTGATGTGTGTGAACACACTTAGGACCGTTAGGGCACTTTTTTCCCTCTTTAGGAGTTTTTTGCCCTCGAATTGTATATATGCATATAACCCTAACAAGTGACTTATCTTTGTACATTTACTTGGTAATACATTCAGTATTTTGTGTTGTGCTCCAAGCTTCTTCTTCTTCCTTGTGTTGTTTGTGTGCTTCCGTAGACCTCAAACTCCAACACCCATCATGTGTCAATTAACTAATAGCACATGGTGGAGTCTTAAAAAGTAGAAGACTATTGATGTTCTTTATTTAGGAAGAAGTCATGGAGTTGATTCACTCTTGAACAAAATCAATCTTTGACTATAGTTCCATAGTCATGGATACTCTTTTGGGATGGAAAAATCCTTCTTAGTGCGTGAAAATGAGAGTGAAAAGAAGAAGGGTGCCAGATATTCCAAGTTGAGAAACACAGAGAAATCAAGGCCAAAATTACAAGTAAAAAGGGAGGATAATGCACAATCAAGATTATTTGAGACTCTAGAGAATTTAAAGAAATATCAATTCAAGGAAAAAAAAATCCATATTCATGCCTAAGCAAGAGGCTTTAGTATGAGGGATATATTATACTAAAGAGAACAAACAAAGTGTTAGTAATTGTGGAAAATAGAGAAGAATAATTTATGTCAATAGGTATTGATTTGATGATAAATATGACTTAATGTGACCCTTGATAGAGTATCGATATGACTTTGCATGGACCTATAGAGACCTTAAAGAAGTTGATCCCATGGTGGTATATGCTAAGCCAACAGAAAGAATATCATACACATAATGATACTTATTCTACTAAGATAAAGGAAGAAATGTGCAAATTGCTAGCTTCCATATTAATTTATGAAATCGAATACATGGAATGGGTATCACCCTTTGTGGTGGTCCATATGAAGTTGACAGTGTGCATAAACTTGAAAAAAGTAAATGTTGTGACAATATAAGATATTTTTGACTTCCAACAGCTGACCATGTACTAGAATGCATCATTGACAAGGAATTACATACCTTCCTTAATGGTTTCTCAAGATACAATCAAGTGGCCATTGCACTGAAATACTACTGGTATAAGACAAATTCTATCATTGAGGGGGGGATATATGCATTTTGAGTATTGCCCATCAATTTGATCGTACTCTGAATAACGAGACCAAAATAATCTAATTTTGGGAAAGACCTTCGAAAAGTGTAAGGCTTATTGAGTGTTTTTGAATCTAGAAAATTGTGTTTGCATGGAATGAAAACATACAATCCTTGATCATATTGTTTTGAAGAATCAAATAACAATGGACAACAAGAAAATCAAGGTCATACTTCAATCACTTTGACCCAAGAATGCCAAGAAAGTTGAATCCTTCATGGGATGTTATGAATACTATGCGAGGAAGCATCCTTGGGAGCTCAAGAAAAAGTTGAGCTCAACTTCCATCCTAAAGGTATCAAATTGGAATCAACCATTCCATGCCCATGTAGATGCATTAAACCATGACATAGGATGCATTCTTACACAACCAACCCTTGATAGCAATATAGATTTCCCTATTGTTTATGCTAGCATACAATTAAATGTGACTTAAATAAATTACATCACCATTGAGTGCAAGGGTTTATGAAGGGTATACACAATCAAGACGTTAAAAAAATTTCTTCTTTCTAGCAAGTTTAATTTTTTTTAGATCCCCAAATACTCTTTTTTCCCACAAGGCAATTAGTTCAATTATTCGTCATCATGGAATTTTATTTTCAGGTAGTAGTGAAGAAACAAAACACGTACATATGTACATACCACCTATCTTGGCTATACAATGGTGAGCCACCTATAGGAGTTATAGATGATCTACCAAATGCTTATTTGTTCATCTTGGCATTAATACCCAAATGGGTAGAAAAAAATGTTAATATTGACTTTTGGACCCCATCATGAGAACATTCCAAAAAAACACCAAGTCAATTCAAGAAACCTTAAAATTTTAAACCATTATAGGAAGTCTATACTATGAAGACTATCAAGGAGTAGTTCTATGTTGTCTAGATGATGAAGAGAAATCAAAATTGGTGAGAAACGTTTATCGACTTGTTAGAAACATTCTCAAATATGTACCATGGAAAACCTAAGGAGAGACGGATATACATGCATATTATGGAGAATTATATGCATGGGAAAAAGAAAGCGTGCAAGAAGTGTAGCCAAAGTAAACTCACAAAAAATGCGACCTTGTTCTAGGTCACAATGACACTCCAATGGAGTAAGCACATAGTGGAATACTAACAAAAAAAAAAAATCCTAAAGATACTACGCATTACAAACATGATCCTAGCCTCCACATTAGAGAGAATGACCTATGAATCTCCACTTAACTCTCCATTATATAGATTTTTGGACTAATAGTGACATCTGGAGTTAACTAGAGCCCACATATGCAAGTGCAAACTCCACCACTACTTTAGCACTTTCCATTAGAGTCCACTACTGATAGGTATACTCACCACTTGAATTAAGTCTCAAAAAACTCAAGTTGAGTCACGTTGACTTGATTGGATCCTCTTAGAAGGACCTATAGATATTTTGAAGAAACCCCACAAAATGGGAGGATTCTCTAACAATTCAAGAATTTGATAACTTTTCTTGAAGTCCAGTTGAATTTGTCTTGGAGAATGAATTTTGACTATGGTTGACCAAAACATCTTACTTAGATGTTTTTAGTATGGTGCACTTCTAACCAATATCCATTGATCTTTTAACCAATTAGAGGATTATTGTGTCCATTCTAGGATTTAAGGTCCTAGTGGAATGTAGGAAAGAAGTGTTCCCTCACTATCATGCAACCAAACTTCAACTAGAACAAAGCAAATCCCAAATGAATTTCATAATTATCAAACATAGGACACTCAAAGACTTGAACTTAAACTTGAGTAGTCATCACCTTTAAGTATTGTGTCCCATACCATCATACCCACTTTGATGTTGATGCAAAACTTAATGTTCTAGACCATCAGGCCCACATCCACAACATCATGCAATGATTCTTGCTTAAACTTCTCTAAATTCAAAACATTGTACTAAAAACTAAAAATTATGTTAACTTCCAATAACTTTGAGATTATGTGCAACTCAACACCTTGCTCCGTGGTTTACATATTTCCTATCATGCTATGAGAAGGAGCATAGAAGACTAATACTTGAGCTTAAAACTTAAGAACCTTCAAGTAGCGAATTGGTCTAAACTTAAAA
The DNA here is from genome assembly GCA_020310875.1 of Ceratopteris richardii. Taxonomy (NCBI): domain Eukaryota; kingdom Viridiplantae; phylum Streptophyta; class Polypodiopsida; order Polypodiales; family Pteridaceae; genus Ceratopteris; species Ceratopteris richardii. The sequence goes on along the minus strand of CM035424.1, from coordinate 173,520,885 downwards.
ACTTAGTTACTTGGGTGTCTCTTGATTCCTTTACCTCTTTATATCACACCTTGGAATGGAAAACTCTTTCAAGATCCAATCCTACTTAGGAATCTTTACTTAAGAGGCAAAAAATATGTTTTGATTTCTCCAAACATTACTACCCTAGCAAGTTTTATAGTAGTTACAATCACAACTACTTGGATAATCCTAATCCAAGTTGGACCATTTTTGTTGATTAGGTTATAGTAATAAACAATTAGTTGTCATCTTAAGATCTCTTTCTCAATCCACAAATCTCATTGGCTTACCCTAGGTTTTCCTAGAGACCCCCCCTCAAATCTACACATTAACTAATGCTTTTCAAATTTCAAATCTAAGGAATCTCTTCAAGATTGATACACCTTTAGTTATACCAAAAGACTTAAGTACCACTACCTATAATTTGGGGCTTGCTTGGAACTTCTAAGCACATCTTTGATGCTTTAATCCATACCATTATAGGCGAAAAATTTTCTAATGAGGCAAGGATAATTTCCTAAGACTATACATTCATGAGTTTGAATATCTATCTATTCTAGAAGTATCCAATGCAAAAGTGGTAAAATGTCACTTTGTTCTTGCTCAGACAACAAAAATGACTCTATTTACTAGAATTTGGTGGCTAACACTCCACATGGATGCCAAAGAATATTTCAAATGATGTGAGACTTTCCAATGCACTTATTATCCATATAGGCATGACTTCATGCCATGAGGCCGATGATAGAAGGCAGAATGTTTGCCAAGTGGGGCATTGAATTTATTGAACCCCTAAGCCCCCTCCAAAAGGATAACATGCTGATACATAATTTTCACCATGGATTACTCGACAAAATGGGTAAAAGATAAGGAAACTTGATGTAATGATGCACAAATCACAACAAAATTTATATTTGAATAAATCTTTATCAGATTCGATCTACCTATAAAATAGTCAATGATTGACGAACACACTTCATTAGTGAAGTGATGGAAGATCTTTTGAATTAATTCTTGGTCATTCACAAGAAATTTGCTCCATATCATCCAAAAGCAAAAAGTGAAGCCAAGAGCTTGAATAAAAGTCTTTGAAAATTATTGACAAAGCTAGTGAACAATGAAATATCTAACTAGGACAGACAAATTGACCATGTTGTTTGGGCATATCGAGCCTATAAGATTGATCTAGGAATCACACCCTTTAACATGGTACATAGGTAAAACAAGATACTCCCAATCAACCTCTTAGTTCCAACTTTGAGAGTTGGGAAGAATTATGAGTATGAGCTATTAGAGTAGGTAGATCAATTGGAAAATTTTGCAAAATAAGATTGGGAGTAGAAGCAAAGATATATGCTACTAAGAGATGTCGAAAATCTTGCTATGGTGCATATAAAAGACAAAGGTCTCAAGGAAGGAGACAATGTCGGTTTATACATTAAGATAATATGCTAAAAAAATTATAGAAAAGAGGACATGGAGCTTTAGTGATTAATACTATATCAGTTGGTGGAGTTTTAATTCTAGATACCCTAGATTGAGATGTGCTAAGCCATTACATTAGTGGATGCTACATTAGAGGATGTAGGTGTATTGAGAACCTCACAAAAGAGATCCTAAAATGATTATGGAATGCAAAGATGAAAAAGAAAGAATATGAGAGAATTTGATAAGAGACATGAATGCAAGCATTAGAGTGGATAATGAAGAAGAAACTATTGTGGAAAATCGAAGAAGAAAGGCTAGGATAACAATGTACATTGAATGTATGTGAATGGCCACCCACATGGGTTGAAAGTCCATATACTTGACAAAAGGTCTTACCAGGATGGAAAAATCTATCACTTCTCTCTATTATTATAGATACAAGGGCTGCCCTTAAGACCATAAGGTGGTCCATTGCAAGTTAATTCCAAGGACAGATAGAGCCTATCAAATCCTACATCATAGGTATAGGTGGATTTAAGTTCGAATTTCTTGAGAGTTTGAAGTGTCAATACGCTTAGGAAATGCATCTATGGATGCAACCTTCCTAATGCGCCAATATGAGGAGTTAACGTTAGTAGTTATCCTAGGGCAAGATTGTTTGTACCAACACTCAATCACCCTAAACATTGCCCAAGGAACCTTGTCTATAGTTGTTTGTGCTAGGGAAGTTTTCAAAATTTCTAGAAGAGAGAGGACCACGATCTAAGCATCTCTATAAGTCAATTTTAGATTGTACCCAATCTGTCTCAAAAAACATTCGCTAAGAAGTCTCTACTCCAACATCATATCCTCTATCAGTTTCAATATATTCAACAAATTCATCAAAAATATCAAATCAAGATCTACATAACAAAGATGATGTTTGAGGAGCAAGGAGAAAAAGATCTTGATCCTACCATCATACATCAACTCGTTGGATCATTATCACACACTAGCATTAGTGAGATAGAAACAACATCAATGCAAGATGAAAGGAACCAAGGAGATTTGGGTTGTGAAATAATGACTTATTTCACCATTAAGAAAAAAGAAGTGAAGAAATCGATAAAAAAAGGAAAAAGAAACTCAAGGTTGACATCAACAAAGCAATATCAAAAGAAGAGTGCAAAAAAACACAAGGGGCTCAACAAAAGATGTAATGAGTTAAAAGCCTTGCAACAACAAGTTATGAAAGATTGCCCATGCACCTTTAATGCAAGATACTCAGATGCTTAGATAGGTAGATGTTGCAGGCAACAAAATTTTAAGAAATTTCAAAAAGGACTCCAACAATTGAAGAATCAATATGCAACCACTAAAATAAGAATGGAACAATGAAGACATCTACTTCATGGATTTTTTAGTATAACCATAAAATTTGAGAGGATAAAAAGAAACTTTCCTGACAAACCCATACCCATAGAATCCTTCAATACAAGAGAAACAACTATTAAAATCTCCACTAGAGATGTAGAGGTAGGCTGAAATATTTAAAGAAATGTAAAGATAGATGTGCGAGAAACTAGGACCACTCTCACCAATGAATCTTCATGAAGATGTATCACCCTTAGAGAATCTCATTAAGGAAGAAGAAAAATTTGTAGAGGAAGTCTACATTAGAGAACTATCTATCAAAAACCAAGGAAAAGAAGTGAGATATCAATTAATCCAAGGTTTGTGTGTTGAATTTGAGGAGACAATAATCAACTTGAATTTAATTCTATGGTAAGAGGGTAAAAACTCAACATGATAAATTATGAGAGTAGTTCATGATGTTAAGCAACGATCTTAGGCCTTCATCTTGAACCAACAATGGGTAAGGTTGATATATATCATTCACATCTTGCCCACATACCATAGTGAGTAAGTTAGAATTGATTACATCCTATTCAAACTCTATGAGCAAGATTTGGATGAGCTGATATCTTATTTCCAATCCTGAGACACTCATGGCTAATTCTCTAAGATAATCTTCTCCTAATGTTTTCTCTACCTCTTCTATTAATCTTTTGAGTTGGGGTAAAACATCTCCAAGTTCTTTTAAGAAGATGGGGCCATATCTTTTTATGTTTCTTGTCCAAATCTTCAAATACTTGTGCGTCAAACTCTACATCATGTATTTGTTGTAGTCAGAGCCTGACTTCTGAATGTTTAGTCTTCATGCTCTTTTAATTGAATTTTCTATGCAACAATAAAAGTATCCTTGTTGTTGTTCTGTTCTTTGAGCATCATTGATGTTTTTATCATCTTATCCAAGTTAGGCTGTTGTAATGGGTGCAAATTCTTTGGGATAGGCTTATTGATTGTAAGGCATTTCAGTAGACGTGTTGTCATTTTGCAACTTCTAGTTGTCTCACATCAAATCTTTCATAGACTGCTTTATGCACTGCATCTTTCTTTCTAAAGCATCATTTTGCACCCTTATTTGCTTCAATTGTTCTTGCATCTTTAGAAATTTCTATTGCCATTCTCTATCTCCTTCCTTAAGAGTTTCATATCTTCCATTCTTCTCTGATTCTTGATGCCATTTGCTTGTGGAAGTCCTCTTTTTGTTAATGAAGAAGTTATACAAAAAGAAGAAATAAAAACATGTTAGCTCTAACCCCATGTATTTAAATAATGATTAAACAAAAGAACACAAATCCATTCATGCATTCAAACAATACAAGATGTGTTGTTAGTTGTGTAGCTATTGTGATTTTCAAGACTTGTGATGTTTTTCCTGTTTGTTTGCATTGCAAAAAAAAACATGAAAATAGAAAGCAAGTGCCAAAAATAAAGTCATGCACAACTTCATCTATGTACAAGACTCATATAGATACATATGTACAATGCTTATGCATAAAGAAAAAAGGACTAACACAATTTTTTATATATAATTTTCTTAATCTTATATTTTTTGTTAGAAAAAAGGACTAACACATTTTTTTATATATAATTTTCTTAATCTTATATTTTTTGTTTTTTTCCTCTTTTTCTCTCTTTCTTTTAATGTTTTTCCCCTCCTAGAGGATTGTTTATGTTTGGATGAGCTATGAGAACAGGCATGCCTTGCACACACCTTGTAATGTGGTTCTATATCTAGTCATGGTGCAATAGGATAGGTAATTCACCATGTGTCAAGTGGCTTTTGATGTTGAGGCCTTTTTTGAACTTTAGAATTCCAACAAAAGTAGCTAACTTATTTTCACAATGGTGGCAATCAATTGCTATTATTTGATTTAGACTTAGCGTTGGTGTTAAAAGAACTTCCTGTTTGATCTTTCTATATATTCATCATCATGTGTGCACCCGTATTTTAGGCATCCATGCTACTCATGTTTCATAGGTTATTTGTGATGGTATAACTGGCATTTCTTGTCTTCTTTTTATCCTTATAGTACTTGTGGCTATCACTTGAGTTGATGATTTCTAATTTGAAGAGATTCCCTTATGCTTAAGTTTGGATACCCATATGCATTTACAATGATCGACCACATTTGTGAAAACTAGGAAATATGTATCCCTACTCTCTATGTACTATGTGGTTTCTATGTATTCTATAGGTCTCATGGAGAGTACTGTGTTGGAAGTCCGAATCTCAATTTTGTAATGTGAGGCATCATTGCATATCTCTTACAAAGGAGAATTCATCATGGTACATCATCATCACACCACTTCATTGGTATCATAGCAATTTAAAGTTTTTGCTATCCATCGAGGCTTACGACTAAGGCAGTGACCAAGACATAGATCTTGGCATACCTTTTCATCCAATTCACAAAAGTCTCTATTGGAGATGTTGGTTGCACACAAGGGAGGACCTCAACAATCAAGGAAGATGGAGGTTCTATGTACTTCCTGGGAGGTCACCCATCCTTGTACCATTCTCCATGGAGCTTGCTTAAGTTGAAATATTTTTCCACTAAGCTACACTCTTGTGCTGTTTGAGGAGGGTGAAAAACTAAGTTTCACATTACCTTGAGCACATTTTGGGCCCTCAAAGCTTCATTCTTTGCTTTCAAAGCCTATTTTGAAGTATTTTGGGGTGATTCTTGGAGCCATCGTGGAGTACTTTCACGGACAGCTCTCTTTACATAGGTTCAACAACATCAAGGAGAGTGTTCTTTGTACTTCTTAAACAATGAATACTCAGCTTTGGGGCTATGTTTTTTAGTTGCACTAGTAATTCTATAGGTTTCTTGAAAGGTTTTCAATTGTGGTGGGTGAAGCCACCACAAGTTTATGCATGTTTTTGAGCCAAAAGAACAAAGTTGACAAACACTTGCAGGTGTTGTTGGCTAGTGTTTGGGCTATAAATTTAAGCTTTTGAGTGCCATTTTACTACATATATTGATCACGCACACACCATGTATGCTTTTATGGATACCACTTATGTATGTCCATGTGCTCATTGATATAGTAGTTATGTTTTTTGCACAAAGCCTTTGACATTTATAAAGAGGGTCGTGGTGAGGTTTTCTTTATTGGGAGACACCCAAATGTTGGAGTCTCTTCAGTGATGCAGGTGAAAGATTTACCCAACCTCGCCATAGGAGATGTATGGTAGTTGTTCATAGGTGCTTGATAAGCCTAGATGGCTTGTTTTGGTTATTGGTTATATGGAGTAGAGTTAGTAATTCACTATGTAGGTTTACATGTTAGTACTCAATAGTTTTATGAGTTTTTAACATGTCAAATGCTCATGTTGTAGAGGAGACTATGATAAAATTTTTCCAAATTTTTGTTTTTTCAACTATATAGTGTTTGATTTTACTTCTTGAACTACTTATTGGTGTGAGCACATAAATTCACACATAATCCTTTTGGTTGGTCATTTTTGTTCATTAATCAATTTTTTATGGGGAGACTCTATCAAAATTTTCCCAGAATCTAACACTTGGTCATCCTGTTTTTAAGCCTTAGTGGTGTTTTGCACTAGTTGAGCTTCAATGTTCCCAAGAGGAGCTTTAACTTTCAGGGCAAAGACCATTCTGAGATCTGAAAATTTGATGGCACAAACTTTGCTCTATGGAAGAATCAGATTAAAGATGTGCTAATTTAGAGGAGATGGTGGAAGCCATTAAATGGAATCTCAAAGAAGCCTGTTGATATGGATGATGATAAGTGGGACGAGTTGGATGAAATGGTTAGGTCTTCCATTTGATTGCACCTCACAGATAAAGTTTACTTTATAATATTGGACTATGAAAGTATAGAGGGGCTTTGGAAGAAGTTATGCAATACATATGAGAAAGAAATGGCATCAAATAAAGTGTATCTGATGAGAAAGTGATACGACCTTCACATGAAGGACACAGATAGTGTTGCTACATCTAGATGAGTTTGATGCTATATTCTCTCAATATAGGCTCAGAAAATGGAGATGGATAATGAAATGAAAGCATTCTTATTGCTATGCACATTGCCATCATCATGGGATACATTTTGCACTGTTATTAGCAATAGTGCACCTAGTGGTAAACTAGTCTATGATGACATTTGTGGAGCACTTTTGAGTGAGGAGATTTGTAGAAAATGTATGGTTGGCATTCAGAGTGGAGATGCATATAATGTTTGTGATTCTTACCAAGGAAAGAATCAACAACATGGCAGGAGCAAGAATAAGGAAAAGAATGGTCAACAAAATAAGAGTACAAGTAAATCAAGGAAGAGGGATATCAAATTACATTATTTTCATAAGAAATGATACATGAAGAAAGATTGTTATGCATTAAAGAATGCTAAAGATAAAAGACAAAAAATTGATGGGCATGTTAAACAACTACATCCACCATCTGCTTCAACTATGAAGATTGAAAAAATTATGGTATTTTTGATGATGTTGATGTGTTACACTTGAAAGAATTGTGCTCACTGAGGCTCTTATGGCTGATTCTCTTTCCCACACATGGATGCTATGTTTTGGTGCTTCTTTCCCTGTGACACTACATAGAGAATGGTTGCCTATTGACGTAGCAAAGTCTCTTCGTATCGTGAGACTTGGTGACTCTTACTAGTGCGACATTGTCGAGATCAGAGATGTAATTGTGCAATTCATTGATGGTTCCAAATCTTCTATGCATAATGTACACCATGTAGCTCATTTATCATACAATTTGATGTCTGTCAGTCAACTTAATGACCTTGGTTACAAGGTGGTCTTCTAGGCTCAGTCCTTTCACATATCAAAGGGCAATATGGTTACTGCAAAAGGAACCAAAGTTGACTCACTTTGTCCTTTATTTTTATCATAGAAAGAACACGTTAGTTGTTACTCAACAGTCTATGGCTTGTATTTGGCATGGTCGTTTGGGCCACATATCGTGTAGTGGAATGGAAAATCCTTCTTGTTCTGGATACTTGTGTTATCTTTCTCTAATTTTCATTTTGTGAGCATTTCCAATATGGGAAACAAACTAGTAATGTGCATAAGATGCACATCATCTCTTCAATTCAACCTTTAGATCTCATTCATATAGATGTGTGTGGTCCTACGCCCATAAGTTCATTAGGTGTTTCTCTTTACTTTTTCACTTTCATAGATGATGCCACTATAAAATTTTGGGTATATCCTATCTAATTAAAGGATGAGGTATTCCCTGCTTTTGAAAATTAGTTTGCTTCTATTGAGACTAATTAAGAAACTAAACTCAAGGCTTTGCATTCAGATAATCGGGGTAAGTATACCTCACATGAATTCAACCTTTTTTGTTAGTATAAAGGAAGTTGTAGAGAGTTTACAACTCCTTATACCCCAGTGCAAAATGAGATATGTTGAAAGGATGAATAAAAATATTCAAGATAGAGTAGTTTCTATGCTCCATCATTCAAACCTTTCAAAAGGCTTTTGGGAAAATTTTTCTTGGATATGATCAAGAAGGCCAATTTGGATATCGCTTATGGGATGCTGAAACACGTTGAGTGATCAAAAGTGGTGATGTCAATTTCAATGAGTTTAGATGCATAAACAACCCACAAAGAAGGTTGAAGTGACAAGAGTGATGTTTGAGAATACTAGTCCTCTAATTAGCATGCATAAAAGTTCTACACATAGGGATGTTCATGAGAATGTCCTATCATGTCAGTTTGAAAATGTTCCTATTCATCAACCATTGAGACATTCTACACGTGCCTTGCATCCATCTGATAGATATGTTCTAGGTTTGGATTTTTTTATGCTAACAGATATTGGTGAGCCTTCTTACTACAAACAGGCTATGCAGAAAGCGGATCATGACAAGTGGGAGCATGCCATGAAGAGTGAATTGAATTCTAGTCACAAGAATGGTACTTGGGATTTAGTACCTTTGCCAAAGGACAAGAAAGCTTTACCATGTAAATGGGTATACTACCATGTGCATGTTGCTTGGATTTATTGCAATGGATGACTTAGAGCTAGTCCAAATTGATTTGAAAAATTCTTTCTTACATGAAGATATTAGAGATGAGATCTATATGGAAAAACCAAAGGTTTATGTAGTTCTTGGCAAAGAAAGTCTAGTTTCTAACCTAAAGAAGAGCTTATATTAACTTAAATAGTCCCCTAGACAATGGTACCAAAAGTTTGATGCTTTTATGAAATCGCAAGGCTATTCTTGAAGCAATGAGGATCATTGTCTCTAAACAAAGAGATGCTCAAATGGAAGCTTTATATGCTCGATACTTTATGTTGATGATACATTGATTGCTAGGAAGTCCTCTAATGACTTTCCATTGATAAAAAAGAAGTTGAGTGAGACCTTTGATATGAAGGATTTGGGGGATGCCAAACATATGGTTTGCATGTGCATCACTTGTGATAGGAGTAAAAGATGTGTATACTTGTCTCAAAGTGAGTACATACCCAAACTGCTTCACAAGTTCAATATGTAGGGTTGCAAGGCATTGAGTACGCCTTTACTTACATATGTGAAATCAAGCAAGGATGATTTCCCCAAATCAATTAATGAAAAGGAATTCATGACCAAAACTCCTTATCAATAAGCTTTTGATAGTCTCATATAAGACTATCAAAAGCAAGACGAGACATTGCATTTGTAGAGGGAGTTGTAAGCAGATATATTTCTAATCTTGGCAAGAAGCATTGGGAAGTGATCAAGATGATTTTGAGCTATCTGAGTGGAAGCACGGACGAGTGTCTATCCTTGGGTGGAGGAAAGGCATCCATTATTTTTTATAGAGATTCTCATTATGTTGGTTGTGCAGACAATGGGAAGTCTACATAAAGGTACATTTTTCACTTTTTTGGAGGCGAAATATCATCTTTAAGAATGTATGGCTATTTCACATTTCAAGAAACTTGCAGATTTACTAGTGTCGGTGAAAAACATAGCCCCAAAGTTGAATATTTATTGTTAAAGAAGTACAAAGAATGCTCTCCTTGGTGTTCTTGAACCTATGTAAAGAGAGCTATGCATGAAATATTGGAGTTTGAGGTGTGCGGAAGCACATGAAGAAGAGGAACAAGCTTGGAGCACAACACACAATGCTAAATGTATTACCAAGATAATGTACAAAGATAAGTGACCCGTTAGGCTTATAGGAATATATATAAGCTGGGAAAAAAAACCTCCTAAAGAGGGAAAAAAGTGCCTCGATGGTCGTAGTGTGTTCACACACATCATCACCTAAATATATCAACAAAGCCCCCCTAGGAGTGATGCAGTGAACAAGGGGTTGGCACTCATGCATAAGGAAGTGCCAAGCTATGTGGAATCTATCCACAAAAGGAAGTGAACCCAAAGCTTTGCAGAAAGCTTCAAAGTTCTCCTTAGGTAGAGCCTTTGTGAAAAGTTCTACAATGTTCTCGTGTGTGGGCACATATGCCAAACTGATCTCTCCAATAGAGAACCTCTCCTTGACATAATGATAGTGCACTTGCTTAGCGTGAGCATGGAACATAGGGTTCCTTGCAACTGCCAATGTGCTCTGACTATCAGTGAAGTTGGTGGTGTCAGAAGACTGACCAACACCCAAATCATCCATAAGGCATCTAAGCCACACACGCTCAACACTCGCTATGAAAACTTCCCTATACTCAATCTCACAACTAGAACTGGCCATGCTTCTTGCTCAACCATATGGTGGACACACGAGTGTCATAACAACCAACCCAATTAGAGTAAAAAAAAGCATGTTAATCTAGCAGTAGTGATCCCCCTTGGGATAAAACAATCCAAGTACTCGGGTACCACTCAAGTTGTGAAAGATGCACTTAATTATGTGCGAATGCTTGACACTTGGGCAATGCATAAGCCTGCTCATCTGTGAGACAACAAACTGAACATTTGGTCGAGTAATGCATAAGCAAATCAAGCATCCAATAGCTTGCTGATAGAGAACAACATCAAATGCATCTCCAACATCATGAAGACCCATCCATAAACCCGTCACCATATGAATGGCAATAGATTTGCAATCTTCAAGGCCAAAATGCTACAATAATGTGTCAATATATTTTGTTTGATACAAAGCTAGTCTGCCATCAACTTGCATACATTGAATGCATAAATAATGATGCAAATGACCCAAATTTGACATCTCAAATGAATCATGAAAATCAGCCTTAAAATCAGCAATATACTTCTCATTACGACTAGTGAGCAGCATGTCATCATAGACAACAACGATCATAAGCACATCATTTGCATGCTTAATGTATAAGGTGTTCTCAGTTGGACTATTCTCAAAACCATGTGCAATCAAGTAGGCATGTATCTTTTCATACCAAGCACATGGTGCTTGCTTCAAACCATATAATGCTTTTTCAACATGCACAGTTTGTTTTCATGCCCTTTTTGCACAAAACCACAGGCCTGAAAAACATACACTTCTTCATGAAAATCACCATTTATAATGCAATTTTAATGTCCAACTGATGTATGTTCCAACCATGATGAGTTGCAAGTGCACAGATGCTATGCACAGTAGTCATTCAACATGTGCATCAAAGGTCTCATCAAAATCAATGCCTCTTTCTTGAGCATAACCTTTTGCAACAAGACTAGCCTTATACCTATCAATTGTTCCATCAGGCTTTTGCTTCAGCTTGTATACCCACTTAGTGCCAATGGCCTTCTTTCTAGGAGGCAAATCACATAAAGACCATGTACCATTCTTAATAATAGCATCATATTCTGATTGCATATCAGCCATCCACTTCTTTGAATTTTGTGTTTTATCCAATGAAATAGGCTCATTCTCATTGCAAAGACTAGAGGAAGCCATAGCATAGCAATCTGATGCAAAAGAAGCACTATGAGAGCCTGAATGAGTATGATATGACAGAGGTACATCTAATTTGCAATCTCCCAAAGTCTACACCAATCATTTAGGCATAGTTTTTGCCTCCTCTATATCAGACCTCTCATCAATAAGTGCATCATGTAAATTTGCATAAAAAATGGAATGATTTGCATCATCATGTGGAACCTGCAAAGGCTGAGAAATTACCTCATTTGGACCAGCACTAGACTATTTACCTATAAAAAGAGATAGTACAGTGTCATACACATCTTTGGAGCTAACTGATGTCTCCTTAGTACATGAAAGTAATGGCTGAATTGCATATTCCACAAAAACAGCATCATAGCTAACCAAAATGCATTTAGTTTGTGGATGATACAAACATGCCTTTATCTCTAGAACTATACCTACATTTCACTATTTTATCATCCAATTCTCTACGTTGTTTTTCAAACACTAATGGATATGCTTGATAGCCAAAAACACACAGATGAGCAACAGATGGCTTGCGACCATTCCAATCCTATATGGAGTGATAAACTGCAGTGCTTTAGTGGGACACCTGTTAAGTACATATGCTATACACATAACAACCTCAAGCAAGAAACTATGTGGTAAATCCTGGCTCTTGATCATACACCTCACCATCTCCATGAGTGACATGTTCTTCCTTTCAGAAACTCCATTTTTTTTAGGTGCATATGGCTATGTATAGTGATGTTTTATCCCACAATTAGCCAGAAATGCATTAAAATCAGAAGACATATATCCTCCCCCCGATCAGATTGGAGGGTGCCCATTTTACATGCTGATAGATTTTCAACCAAAACTAGAAACTGTTTGAAGCACATAAACACTTCAGATTTTGGTTTCAATGGATGTACCATGCATGTCTGGAAAAATCATCAATGAAAGTCACAAAGTAAAGATATTTCCCAAAAGCATAGGACCACAAACATCACTGTGAACAAGCTGCAATTTCTGAGTAGCTTATACTAAACCATCTTTTGGAAAGGAGGAACATTGCATTGTGCCCAAAATTCTGCCTTCATAGACATTTTTATCAGGTGCCTCAAGTTTGGGCAAAGAAGACACCATTTCAGATTTCATGCAGATGTAGCAAACTAGCTAAATTCAGATGACCAAAGTGAGCTTTCCAAAGCTTTGCATCTAACATAGCCTAAGAATCTTGAACTACACATGCTGAATCATTCATAGATTTTTCATAATCTATGAGCTTATACAACCCACGACATAAAATGCTAGAAGCAATAATAACATCGCCATTTGACAGATCATGAACTATACATCTATCATCAAAAGAATTTCACCACCAAGCTGACCTTGGCTAATGCTCAAATTGATAACAGACTTTTCTTGATTTTCAAACTCTAATTTGGGTGTAGAGGCTTTTGCAACAACCATTCTAGTCTCTTTTTTCTTTTCCTCATTTGTAGCCAATTTTGGAAAACTTTTTATGAAATGATCACTTCCTTTACAATATTTGCAAAACATATATTGCTTTTTTCTTTTCTTCTCGCCTTTGTCATCCTTCTTTGATTGTGCAAAATTAGCGGATTTTTGCTAGTAGATGAGCTCCATTTACCTTTGCCCTTCTGACTAGTTAGGAAAATGTGATCTACAAAATGCATAATAGACCTATTCTTCCTAGACTCATCTTCCTGCAGCAGAATAGAGACTAACTCTTCAAAATGAGTAGAAGAAAAAAATCTGATATGAATCTAGAAGATCATTCAGAACAGTCTGCACAAGTGAATTCTCGGGTAAGACTTCATCAACAAAAATCAAATGCTCCTTCAAATCTTTGATCTTTTTCAAAAAAATGTACATGGAACCTCCTTCATTCATGTGCTCGCTCTCCAACTATTTTTGGAGTAAGTAAACATGAGCCTCATTCCTAGCCTAGTATAAAGTGGTAAGTGTATCCCAAGCATTCTTTGTTGTCCTGCACGAGTGAATGTGAGGAATATTGGCACATTTGACAAACAAGGCTATCAATGCATGTGCCTGAGCATCTTTGCCATCCCAACAAAGTTGCTCTATAGTAGGTGCAGCAAGTACCATATGAATAGGAACCTGAAGAACATCATCTTCAATGCCATTTGCATCACCTTCAATAACTCCATTTGCAATTGTAACACCCTATACTGTATTCCACAATCATTTTGCAACCAATACATGATGCATCATATATGCCCATAATGGGTAATTGGTATTGTCCAACTTATGCTCAACAACCAACACATGAAATACATCACTTCTTTCAATCATGGCCACTAACTAAAATACATTGATGCAGAAAAATGGTTGTATCCCAAAAACTTGAACACAAATACCCTGTAAAATTCTACTAAACCTCTTGCAGACTTTGCAGCCCTTGTACTAGCAAATCGAAACCCGTGTATATGTTTGGCACAAAAAGATGATTGAAACTACCTGTACAGACACTATGATAGTGCATTTGGATGCCAAAATGAGCTCAAATCACGATTTCAAGACCACATAGCAAATTTGTTTTGAAATCCTAATCAGCTTGAGTATGCTCACCAATTTTCATGTGATTTTAACACGTGGTTGGAGGGGTGTTGATGATGGCCTAAATGAAGCAGTGATGTGCTCTGATACCAATTGTTGGAGTTTGAGATCTACGAAAGCATGTGAACAACACAAGGAAGAAGAGGAAGCTTGGAGCACAACATGAAAGTACTCCAAGATGGCTCCAAGAATCATCAAGAAATGCTTCAAAAGCAAAGAATGAAGCTTTGAGGGCCCAAAACGTTTTCTTACCTTTTCCCTCACATAATTTCCCTACCACATAGAGAAATCGGTGAACTTAAGCTTGGCATTTATTAGTATTTGAATTTCAAATGCTATATGACATCATCTATGAGGTCATAAACACCAATATTCATCCAAAAATTTAGTTGAAAACTCATGTCTCCTCACAATGATTGCTCTATAATTTCTACCACAAATATATTCAAAAACTCAATTCACTACCCATCAAGCATATGCACACTTTAGATTATTTCTCCAATGCCACAATGCACAAAAATCAAGCAAAAATATGACTTTCCCCTCCTATAGTACTATTTAATCCCTTTAGCATTCATTCAAAGCATCCATGCAATCAAGCACTTAAAAAATTCACTGGTGTCCCCTTCTTGCACCCACATGATTGTTTTGTTCTCTCCCCAATGCAAGGCAAAGAATCAGTTTCTCCCAACACCCCATGCTTTTCTTCATTGTCTACTTCAACCTTCCAATGTCGAGGCATGAAAAGCTACCAAATATTGGGATCACCTCTTCAAATCCTCTAATCAATTGCTCACTGAACCCACAATATTTGGGCCTTTACCTTCTCCTACCACATGTAGTATGCAACTCCTACACTCCCTAGCAATATCTTGATGCTCAATTGCCTCTAACAAGCAGCGTGCAACATATACATATGCTTTGTCCAACTCTCATATTCACTCATGCACACCATTGACTGTTAAGCCTCATAATTTGAATGAAGAACTAAAGCTGATAAAGCTCTATAGACCATGCACATTTGTTTTTTTTGGTTTTTTGAAAAAGAGATATCTACTAAAACTAGCTCACCACCTAAACTAGCAAGATTTTAACCCTAAAATGGAGAAGGTGATGGAATGCACATAGATTCTCCTACTTGTTATACTACTAAGACATAGAGAAAGACCTGAGAATGATGATGGAAAATGCAAAAATACTCCTCAAACAATCAAATGATTTGACCAACATCTATGATTAAGTCTCTTACCATATCTTCCAAGCTTCAAGCTTCAATGGAGACCATGAATAGTAGAACATCCCCAACAATGGCATCAAAAGTTGTTATAGACTCACTAACATAAGGCAAAATCAGCATCTAGTAGTTCTACATCAACTCTAAACTATCAAACCAAGTAAACAAAACCTAAATTATCAATAAAACTATGTTTATGTCATTCAACTATATGATCACACATATGGAGAAACTATGGAGCTTAAGCAAGCACTCATGAAGAAGATCATCCCAAAAACATGCACCAAAAAGAAAGAAACACATAAGAAAAACATGAGAAAACACTTATCACAGGTAGATATGGGATCGGAACACCTCAAGAACACTATCAGAGCTCCACACAAAGAAGCAATTGAGGAAAAGGTACTCAAGAAGCTAGGTGCACGGAATTTCATTCAAAATGATTGAAGAATCCTTTACAAAGTAGGGTTTTTGTTCTTTACACTAAAGGAGTTAACCAGCCCTTTTCACATGGTTTTTGGACAAAAATTCATTAAAAATAGTCATAGAGTTTGTTTAACCCTCAAAAGGAGTCCTAAAAATCATAAAAAAAATACAGAGATTCGAAGGGATCACTCTTGAGGTTGAAGGACTCCCTCGACTTTACAAAAATGGAGTGTAAATACATAAAACCTTGTTCTATAGGCAAAAATATACATAAATTGACCAAACTTTAGCCATGTATGACAAGTAATGCCTCTTTACCCCAACACTCTTTCCGTTGAGGCTCCACTATTGCTTCGATTCTTCTAAGAAATTTGACATGCATGTCATAGCCCAAATTGAAACTAATTGATGGGACCCTTTACTATTGTTGCTCTTTTCTATAGGCATTTCTTCAAATTTCTATGAAAGTTGTATAGGAAAAAATGTGGGCTTGAGTGGGTGGCTCAAGCATGTCTCAAACTAGAGGTACCAAGATCAAACCGTAGATCTTGTGCTTCCCAGGATGTTATCTTTTTAGCAATAAAAAATTACTCCAAAACTCACACAATTCAGCTTGATGCTTCCATCACCTTCTCCACTTGATCATTTAGAGAAAAATCCCTAAGGTTCCTCCATGCAAGCCCAATAGAATTGCAAGACAAGGTCTCCATAGGAGCTTGTGAAGAAGGTGATGAGGCTATTGAGTTCACCATGAAAGCTTGAGGAAGATTATGATCTCTTCAAGGTCTCCATAGAAGATAGCTCTATACCAATGTTAGTGAACCTAGTCTCCATGGTAGAGAGAATGTCCTATGACTCTTCACAACCTACCATTATATAGTTTATGGGACCAACTACGACCTTTGTAGAAACTGGGGTCTACATATGCATGTGCAATCTCCACCATTGTTTTGACACCTTCCACTAGATTCAACTAGTGTTGGGTGTAGTCACTACTTGAGTTAAGTCCCATTGTATTCAAGTTAACTCACATTAACTTGAGTGGATGCTTCTAAAAGGCTCTAGAGGGACATTAGGAAAAATAATCTCCCCATGGCACTCAATAGTATTGAACCCAAGACCTCTCCATTCCCATCTAATGGACTTATTCACTAGGCTAAGTAATCAACTTGTTTGATACTCTAGGAGTTTCTAACATTATTCTAAGTTGAATCTTGTCAAGCCACTTTATGAAAAAACTCCTTCACCATATTTCTATTATCCTTTTGAGATCGAAAAAAAATCCTTTTGATTGACCAATATTTGACCACCATGGGCCAGTTCTCATAGATCATCCATGATGGACCGACCATTTGTTGGCCCGTTATATTTTTTTCTTTTAAGTTTGATAGGTACAAGGGAGAAAAAGATCAAGATGGGATTTGAAGGAGGTAAGGTAAGGTAAGTGTGAGAGAGAGATAAAGATCTTGGGACGCAGAGAAAGATAAACTTATACATGCACACTAAAACTTTCCTCACAATGTACATGGGACACCAAGTTTTCATCACGTGCCTTTGTAACTTTTCTTAGGAAAAAAAATAATACAAGCTGGATGACTTAATAGGTTGAACGAATCAGGTCAATCAAGGTTGCCCAGGTTTGATCAACCATTTTTGACCAAGTTGATTGTCTATGTCATTCCATTTGCTCTTTTTCTTTTAGTTGCCTTGTGCAAGTTTTGGCTAGGTGGAGTGAGAGGCTTAGAGGCCCAACGCAAGGTAAGGAGAAGGTAACTTGATGAAAAAAAAAGAAAGAGAGAGAGGAGTGGAAAGAGAGAGAGAGAGAGAGAGTAAATTGGGGATAGAAACAAAGTAAGTGATGTAGGAAGATAACGGAAGACTATTCTTACTAGAGGTCAATGGGTGGGTGTACAATCAAAAGGGAAGATCAAGAGATTACGATATAAAAGGAGGATGGTGCATTAGCCGAACCAAGTGGCATAACTATATACTCATAAAGCCCAAAATAGGTCCTGAAAGCTATTTTATATACATCCTACTCCTTAGCTCCAATCTAGTGGTATCCACTTTTCAAATCTATTTTACTATATACAATTGCTCCACCTAGAGCATCAAGGAGATCATCTATCTTGAGCATGGGATACCTATGCTTTATGGTAATCTTGTTGAGTGTTCGTAATCGATGTACATCCTAGAAGATCCATCTTTCTTCTTCAGTCGAAGGATTGGTGTTGAAAGGGAGAATAACTAGGTCTGATAATCCCTTTCTCCATATATTCATCCATGACCTTGTAGAATTTGGTTTCCTCCTATGAGCTCATGCAAAATGGGGATCAATCGGTTGGACTCACTCTTGGTACCAATTCGATCCTATGCTCAATATTCCTACAAGGAGGTAAACCCAAAGGTAGTTCTTAAAAAAAAAGCTCCTAGAATTCTACTCTTAATTTATCTGAAAGTACTTGAGCATTCCAATTGACTTTCCTTGACAGCAAGAATCCATCACTACACAAGATGAATACAAAAAATAAATATACTTACAATCAATCTTGTCTAGATTGGTTGTGGTCACTGATTGTATCTCTTGGAGATCTGGCTCTCCACGGATCAGTAATGGCCTTCCCTCATGATCAAATTGGTAAGCATGTGAAGCAAAGTCTATGACTAGTTGCTTCCTAGCATGCCACTACTTGCTTAGAACTACATCAAAACAAGCCAGTGGGACTAGATCTAGATGGATAAACCAACTACTCATCGGTCCCATGTCTCAATGCCCTTTTGATTGGCTAACTCCACTATGTAGGCATACTCTAACTATACAATCTCTAAGTGTAACCATCTGACAACATGAGAACCAAAGCTATCAATGCATGTGCACGGGCATCTCTTCCATCCCAATGAATTTTCTCTACAGTAGGTGTAGCAAAAACCACAACACGAACAAGAATATGCAAAATATCATCATCTTCGACACCTTTTGCATCAGCTTCAGTACCTGCAGTTGTAACAGTTGCAGGTGTGATAGGATGTTTTTCAACACCCTACACAATGTTCCACAGTCCTTTTGCAACCAATACATGTTGCATCATATAAGCCCATAACGGGTAGTCGGTACCATCCAACTTATCCTCAACAGCCAACATATGGAATACATCACTGCTTTCAGCCATGGCTAGTGAGTAAAATACCTTGATGCAAAAAATTGATTGCATCTCAAAAAGTTGAATAGAACTTCCGAGATGAATTTGCTAAACATGTAGCAGACTCCGAGATGCTTATACTGGCGAACCGAAACTGGTATATACCTTTGGCACAAAAAGACAAAGTAACCTACACAAGCACTACGATAGTGCATTCGAAGGCTGAAACGAGCTCAGATCGCGATTTTGGCACCACATAGCAAAGCTATTTCGATCTCGAAAATACCGTGAGTATGGTCACCAAAATTCGTGTGATTCTAAGACTACAACCGGAGAGGTGTCGACAATGCCCTAGATGAAGCGGCAACCTGCTCTGATGCCAATTGTTGGAGTTAGACGTCTGTGGAAGCACACAAACAGCACAAGGAAGAAGACTTGGAGCACAACACACAATATTGACTGTATTACCACTAGAATGTACAAAGATAAGTAGCCCATTAGGGCAATAGGTGTATATACAAGCCGGGGGGAAAAAACCTCCTAAAGAGGGAAAAAAGTGCCCCGATGATCCTAGAGTGTTCACACACATCACTACCTAAATATATCAATATTCTCTCATTCCCTTCTCTTTCTATAGAGGGGTAAAAATAGACTATAAGCCCTTTCAGTTAGAGCATAGACTTTTCTTTTAGCTCCTGATACTATCTTGATCATGTGCACTTGCTTAGCCTCTTTTTGACGTTGTGCACTAGTCAAGATAGAAGTATTAGAGGAAAAGGGCCGAGTCATCTTAGTCCATGAGCATCTCTAGCATTGGGAGACTATGCCCGTATGACCATCCTCATAGACTATAGCCATCTCTATGATGTGTTCCAAAGAGTGACACCTTTAGTTTCTCACTAATGTTTGGATTGTTTGTCTATGTCCCAAGACAAAATTGTGGACTTGGAGAAACTTTGGGATAGATTGGTACTTTAAGAAGTACCTCCTTATACTTTTCCACATAATCTTCGACTATCTCATTTTTTTTACTGATGAAAATCTAGTATCTAGTGCGCTCAACCTCTTGTCATGGGGCAAAAAATTATTATAAAAGAGGATTTTAAATTTTTCCCAAGTAGTAGATTATGTCTTACCTTGTTCAATTTTACACCACCACATATGGGAAATGTCCATGAGATTATAGCTAGCTTGTTGAATCTTATGCCTATTATCCATGATATGGCATAAGCAGAAGCACTCCTCCCACTCGCTGAGCCACTTCTCAACAACATCAACAGTTCGTGCACTAGTGGAGCCATGATATTGTGGTGGCTTAAGGTTCTTAAGTTTCCATCTGGCTTCTCTTATGGGGATACCCTCACCAGAGACTTTTGGAGTCTGATGCTCACCTAGGGCTTCTAACTCCATCCCTACAATCTCACTCTCAAGCATCACTTCATCTTTCTTGGAGGTACAAATGTGCTCTAAGATGGTCTGACGCTTACTCTCTAAATGGGAAATCCTAGTATCCATGGTTTCTATGGTGTCTGCTATATGGCCAACCATGTGCGTGTCTTCCCTATGAGGTGAAGAAGGTCCTGAGTCCATGACTATGAAAGTCTAAGTTCCTTTTTTTGTTTTGTTTGTTTTCTCTCTTGTTTTTTTTATGTATGTGTTTTTATGTACATCTAGAGTAAAGAGTGGCAACAAAAAATAGAAAATCACAAGTTGTTGCATAAGAGAACAATAAAATCAACAAACACTATTAGTATGATCTCTACTTTTTATGCATCAAACAATTATGCATGCAAATTTTGAAAATTTCGATGGCATTTTGACATAAAATTGAAAATCAAAAAAAGTTTAATCAAGTTCTCTACATGCACTTCAAGACAAGTGTGTTGGCAAGCACACAATATACAACCAAAATAACCAAAGAATACTACATAGCCTATATAATGATCAATCTACTTGCGGCACTAATAGGCTTATAAGAACACTAGGTGTTCTTACTTTCTCTTTACCGTACCTACAAGTATGCTACCATTCTAATTTTACTAAAAGTATAGAGATTGAGAAGCATATGGGCAAGCATACATGTATGTATAAAGTTCCTATGCTTTTCCTATATGCCAAATGATGCATAAAAAAGAGTAGAAATGCATATATTCACAAGAAAAATTATCTTTAGTATCACAAAATCCACTTGCAAGTATAGTGGAGGTGCGACAAAAGATTTCCACTTAGTCTTCTTGAGTCTTCAAGTCGGCATCGATCATCCTCGTGCAAAAAAGGT
>CM035424.1:173409557-173494557 GCA_020310875.1 Ceratopteris richardii | reverse complement strand
AGTCCAATGGGACTTAACTTGAGTGGTGAGTACACCTACCACCAATTGACTCTATTGGACGGTGCTAAAGAAATAGATGAAGATTGCACAAGCATATGTGGACTCCAATTTCTCTAGAGATCATGATTGATCCCATAATCTAGATAATGGTAGGTTGGTGGAGAGTCATAGGTCATTCTCTCTAGCATGGAGACTAAGTTGACTTAATAGAGGTCTTACATAGAAGGGTGAGAAGAGCAAGAATGATCACATTTGGTATATGTGAACTGACATACATTGGACAATAAAGTGAGCATGCACATAATCGACTAATGTATGAACTAAAACTTATTATAGAACATGATCTATTAGCATGATCAACATGGTCAGCTAGACTAGACTATGCCATTGTGAATCCACAACCTCACATTCACAAGTCCAGTGTTTTACCACTATATTATCCACTTGTGTTGTTACTCTATTCCTTTTTACTTATATTTAACATAACTTTCATCTCTCATACTTTTTCAATTCCCAAGAACCACCCTTCCCTTTTCCATTTGAATTCAAGAATTCTTAAAATTATTTTCACATCTTTATTAAGTGGTTTTCTTCGTCTATACACCCATGGACCCTACGCATACCACTGAGGACTTTGGTGAATTACCTCTACTCGGTGTACCGCTCGAACAATAGTCGGAGCTTCTACAACACAAAATTTACAGCACAAAATTTAAGGCACCCAAAAAGATATCTAAGAACATGACAAATTACTTCAAAAGATACATTCCAAAGAATACAACCTTGCAAGGGTGATGTAGACGATTGTTATCACTCAAGCGGATGGCACACATTCCAAGATTGGCATCGAGAACTTCTAATTTTCAGGGTTTGATGGTCGAAAGGATGGCCAACTTGTTTCATCATGGTTATATCAATTTGATTATTTTTATTTAGATGAATCCTACTCTTAAAGCAATAAAGTGAAGTTTGCTACTAATTATTTAGTAGGGAAGGCCCAACTCTCGTGGAATGTGTTATAGCTAGTGCAAATCGACCCACGACATGGAAGATCTTTCGAGAGAATGCTAAGGAGTTTTTCCTTCTCCCTCAATTCCATCTAAATGGTCATCATTCATGGACCCTGTTCACATGGAAGGAGGTTGATAACATTACTACTTACATACAGCATTTCTAGCAAAGTCTTTAACTTGTTAACATGCTTGACAATGTTCTTGAAGATACCTTGCAAAGGAAATATGAAGATGGTTTGGAGATGGGGATCCAAGCCAAGCTTCACACACTCCAACGTACAATTCTTTACGATGCTATCTCTTTTGCTCATGATGCAGAGGAGTTTTAATCGATTACCAAATCAATTCATTTGCATTAACAACATCAATGAATACCTTTTGTATAGCCTAATTTCCCTTTGAAACACAATTTTACTACCTCTTTTTATCCTAGTTACCCACGAGCTCCTCAATCTAACTATCAACAACACCCATTGCCTCATCCCTGCAACCTATCAAGCCCTCAACCCTTCAAAATTCAATGGTGGATGCTCAACAAAAGAGACCATGTATCACTTGTTGGAATTGTGGGAAACTTGGACATACAAAAATGAAGTGAAGTTTGTGACATCTTCACATGAAACCTATTACAACCCAAATGCAAAACATGGATGTGGTCCATGAGGAAGTTCCTCCTATTTGGATGAAGGAAGCATTACAAAAAAAATCAAGTAACTTGGGTTACAAAATTTCTATTCATTCTTTCCTTTGCATGCAGGTTGGAGTAGCTTTATTGATGGAGAGCTATGCTATATAAGAAGTATCTTGGCTTGCATCCTACACCTAGTTCAATGCTAGGTTTGGTACCTCAATAGAGGTGGTGCTCTTAGCACATGGGATAGCCATGGTGCTATTTTGGGGCATGTTGAGGAGCGGCTATGGAGTTCTTCTTGGAGAAGAAGAGTGTGCTCACACTCTTGCTTATGAAGAAGAATTACCTATCAGCAACTTGGTGGTGTGGATCAGCCATCTACATAATGTATTTGAACATTATCTTCTACATGAAGATTTCGGTTTACTTCAAAGACATTGGATGGTGGTTAACATAAGATTTGCATCTTATGTTAAGAATTCAAGTACATATTCTCTTTATGCACACAGGTACTACTTGGAGTTTATGGAGGCAGTGGCATCCATATCAGAAGGAGTCATATTCGGCATATCTAAAGGAGAATCAGTACATGTATGCTTTATGCATATTTGGATGAGGTGTCGAGAAGGTTTATTCATATGAGTTTGAGGATTTCTGACAGCAAACTTGTTAGCATTCTTTGCTACTTTTGTAAGTATTTTCACACACGTATCTGACTTAGGGTCTTCCATAGCCTAAGTTCAGATGAGGGTTTGTTGATTATCAGTTTTAGATTGATCCTTCCTCTTTCTGTCACTCATCTACAACCTATTAGGTCACACATCTCATATATATTCAGATTTTTGTCCATACATATGAATATGTTTGTTACATTTGTACATTCACTCATCCATATATTTCTCTTCACATAGAGTGGTTGAGAGTTTTGCTCCCACGTTGTAATTTGACATTTGTATATATGATAGTGTGAGTAAGCAGTGGCTTACGTAACACTTTGAATATGTTGTCTAATCTCTCTCTATCTTTGTCTCATCATTTGTATGATTAAGTGTGGTATGTTCATGTTTTGTCAATATTAGAAGATTGTTGGAATATGCATTGTAGATCTTGGACCTATGGAACTATGGACCTGTGATATTAGTTATGGGCCTACCTAATTTCCAACATTTGGTATCAGAGCATCCAGGCTCTTAGATATCCAAGTTCACAAGTTTCCAGAATTCCAAGTTACAACACATGATTTAAGGGCATCTTCTAATATTTGACATTTGACTTACACACTTAATCTAGATGAGTAGAGATTTGAGAATTAGACAATTCAGTCACATGTTTATTCATCAATGTGGAGTATGAAGTTGATGATCTGTTAGCAACCAAATATTTTTTGGAAGAGTATGCAAATACTTTACAGAAGTATTATTTGAAGACCAAGACTTGATGAAGAGAAGGCTACTTCAAATTCAAGGAAGAACAATGGTTTGGAGAAGATGCAGGAATCAGATCAACATCAAATCACAAGTATCAATTTTTATTATCAGATTATCATTTGCAGGTCATATCTTAGAAGAGCAGCTATGAAGAGATTTGAAGGATTCAAGGAGTGCTTTTATATATTTTCATTATTTGAAAGTTAAAGGCTACATCAAAACAGGTATCTAGAGGTTTTTCTAGAGAGTTTTGAGAGATTTCTTTCATGGCAAGAAAGCTCATCTAAGAAGAAAAATGTGGAGAGCATCAGTTTTGTTTTCAGCCAATCTTGTGTTGTAAGTTGGTTGGAATTTTTTTGCTCACATTTTGTATCTAGCGAGGTAACTCTAGAAAGGTAATTCATCATTCAAACAAAAGGTTGGTGAATTTAGTCATATCCGTCACATTTGAAGCAAAGTTTTGATTCAGAGATATGAGGAGATGGTAAAACATGATTCTATATTCACTTCCATTTGTATACCATGTTTGTTTTGTCTCTTACTCTTAGCATTAGAGGAAGAGAAAAATTCATTTGAAGAAGTTAAGAGTGCTTGCTACTTCAAGATGAAGAGAACAAAAGGTATGGAAGAGAAGTTTGAAGATATTAACATCATCAGGTGGAAGAAAGATGCAGAAGAAGAAAGTCCAGCATTTCCAAAGGAAAAGTAAGACTTTCGTTTCTCTTATATTTTCCATACACTTTTCCTACTTTGTCCTCTACATCCAAAGACAAGTCTACGAGAATATCTTGTGTGAAGATAGTTTAAAGAAGAAGCAATTTCTTGTTTTGTATCATACTTGATCATGATTTAGTAGATTTGATAAATAATTACATTGAGAGAAAGAAAAGCAGCAAATTTTGAAGACAACTTGTATATTTTGACTCATTTGTATGAGTTATATATATAAGTTGAAGATTTTGAGTAGGTAGCTATATATTCCCTCAAAGAATTCTTGGAGTGTCAATTCAGAGCTACTTGGTATATGACAAGTTGCAAGAGAAGTATTTTTCTTCTTGACCTAACTCTTGAGGTAAAAGAGTTTTTGTAGTAGATGTTGGAGACTTGGGTTGAGGTTTTGTGTTTGGAAAATGTACCTCATATTCTGCATATTTAGTATATTCTGCATATCTGAAAATCTGAAAATGTTTGGAAAATGTTTGGGTAGAATATGAAAAGATGAAGTATCAACTTGCACCTTTTGGAGTTCTCAAGGTGAGAGTTTGTCCACTTGTGTTTCAAGTAGGAATTGCAGATTCTTAGGAAGGATTTGGTTAAAGAAAAGTTTTACAACTTTATGTGAGAAGCATGGACACCTAGAGACATTCAGATAACAAGTCAAACATTCAGTCATGAAGGTTTGATGAGAGCAAATTCTACACAGGTATTTTGTTGGAAAGATCATAGATCTTGTATGATCTTATATGATCTTGGATGATCTTGAAGGTCTTGAAGATCTTGAGTATTTATGAGTCAGTTGTCTATCCTTTGTTTATGAAGATTCTTAACATTGGAAGAAGTAAGTCAAAGATTCAGGTTCTATCATATTACTGTTGCAGAGAAATAGAAGAAAATACTTGTTATGTTACGGAAGATTATGGATCCTAAAATGCTTCCAGTAAAGTTTTTTTGTTATCATGTAATGGATCAGCTAACCTTATTCTATAATATGGGAAGCTGAGGAAGTAACAGTGGAATCTATTGGCAACTACATAGCGCTAATAAAAAGGGTTCAGAGATTTTGTTTCAGATATAGGTATTGATCATTGAAGATCAGATTTATTGAAAGAAGGAAGACGTTCCAGATTTCATAAAGTCTCATATAATTTGAAGAATTATGGATACTAGTGTTAAATCATCCAGGGGGGTGATGAAACATGAAGACTTATTTTCAGCCATATATGAAAGAATACAGAGTCATACCTATAGGTATTCCTATTTTAGGTATTCCTATATTTCCTTTGTCAGGTTCTCTTTATGTTCCAGCTTTGAAAGAAGAAGAAAGAAGGAGAATGATTGGAGAAAGTTCCTGTTAGGAGGTTCCTGTTCAGGAGAAGGTTCCAAAATTCTGTTAAAGAGAAATTTGATATTTCAGAGAGGTATGTTTCAGAGGTGCACACATATATGTTTATACCAAATTTTGAAGGAAAGAGGTATGAAGGATTTACAGATTGAAGACATGATGACATCATAGATTTTTTTATAAGACTCATGAGTTGAATTGAGTTGAGTTGACTTGAGTACAGTCAGAGATGAACCAGTAGTGTTCATAATACACTAAGTTGTGAGTTGTCAATCACAAGCCACAGGATTCAGTTCTTGATTATGGTTATTGTATTTACATGACACAGCAGAAGTACGTTGAGAAAGCTTTTTGTAAGGTAAATGCAAATATGTGGATCCTAGTGTATGTTTACAGGTTTGAGAAGACATGAGATAGCAGGTTCAGAGTCAGTACATGCTATATTTGTTGTCAAGCAAATGATTACTTGATGAGTACACTATTGGATATCTAGTTTGCATATTTTCTTAGGTATTATGGTTCATATTGAGCAAGTTCAGGTTTTTGAAGTTTGAAGGAAAGTCAAATTCATAAGACTTTTGAAGAAACAGTTTGAAGGACAATTTGGGGAGTAAAGTTTGAAGCTTATGAAGTTTGTAGATGAATGAAGTTATATATCCAGTCTAGTTTGTACCAATATGACATTGCAGGGTGGATTGTTGGAAGCAATATCATATAGGTACAATGTTCTATTGGTCAAATGATATTGCTCAGAATATAGGTTGTGTAGTCGTTGCTTTTACTCCCTCTACAACTAAAGGCACAAGGCCTCGTGGCTACGTCGTTAGCCTTTGAAAGCACCCACACGGGTTCGATTCCTGATGGTAGCACAACACATAACTCTAAGTTTTTTTTGTTTTATCTTTTCTCATAAGACGGATCACGAATGGCAACGGAGATTTCATGGATAGCAATGGATTTTTCGTAGCGATCGCTTGTGCTTTATGAGAAGTTCTTTTGGAGTAGCTTTATTAATGGAGAGCTATGCTATATAAGAAGTATCTTGGCTCATTATCTTGCATCCTATACCTAGTTTAACGCCAGGTTTGGTACCTCAATAGAGGTGGTGCTTTTAGCACATGGGATAGCCATGGTGCTATTTTGGAGCATGTTGAGGAGTGGCTATGGAGTTCTTCTTGGAGAAGAAGAGTGTGCTCACTCTTGCTTATGAAGAAGACTTACCTATTAGCAACTTGGTGGTGTGGATCAGCCATCTACATAATGTATTTGAAGATTGTCTTCTACATGAAGATTTCGATTTACTTCAAAGACATTAGATGGTGGTTAACATAAGATTTGCATCTTATGTTAAGAATTGAGGTACATATTCTCTTTATACACATAGGTACTACTTGGAGTTTATGGAGGCAGTGGCATCCATATCAGAAGGAGTCCTATTCAGCATATCTAAAGGAGAATCAGTACATGTATGCTTTATGCATAGTTGGATGAGGTGTTCGAGAAGGTATATTCATATGAGTTTGAGGATTTTTGACAGCAAACTTGTTAGCATTCTTTGCTACTTTTGTAAGTATGTGATCTTTCACATACGTATCTGATTTAGGGTCTTCCATAGCCTAAGTTCAGATGAGGGTTTGCTGATTATCAGTTTTAGACTGATCCTTCCTCTTTCTGTCAGTCATATTCACTCTTCTACAACCTATTAGGTCACACATCTCATATATATTCGGATTTTTTTGCATACATCTGAATATGTTTGTTACATTTGTATATTCACGCATCCATATATTTATCTTTACATAGAGTGGTTGAGATTTTTGCTCCCACGTTGTAATTTGACATTTGTATATATGATAGTGTGAGTAAGCAGTGGCTTATGTAACACTTTGAACATGTTGTCTAATCTCTCTCTATCTTTGTCTCATCATTTGTATGATTAAGTGTGGTATATTCATGTTTTTTCAATATTGGAAGATTGTTGGAATATGTGTTGTAGATCTTGGACCTATGGAACTATGGACCTGTGATATTAGTTATGGGCCTACCTAATTTCCAACATAGGAAAGGTTACAATTCATGCATCGTTTTTGTAAATGTCATAAATGATTATATTGATACCCTTTTTGATGCACATAAACCTTTTATGAATGCTTATAAGGATTGTTTTATTTTTGATTATCCTTCTAAACTATTGCCCTATTGAGCCTTTGGCCATAGTATAGATCTCATTTCTCGTAGTTCTCCTTCTCATAAAGCATCTTGTAGGCATGGCCCTCTTCACCAAAAGGAAATAGAAAACCAAGTTAAGGATTTACTTCAAAAAGGACTTATAAGGCCGAGTTCTTCCCCATTTGGAGCACTTGTTATCTTAGTGGAGAAAAAGAATAAAACTTATAAGATGTGCATTGATCATAGAGCCCTCAATAAGATCCCAATTAAGAATAGATACCCTATTCCTTTGATAGATGACTTGCTAGATAAACTTTGAGGAGCCCCTATTTTTAGTAAGATTGATCTTAAATTGGGTTACCATCATATACGTATGACACATAGTGATATTTACAAGAGGGATTTTAGGACTCAAACTGACCATTATGAGTTTATGGTAATGCCCTTTGGACTTACCAATGCTCCTGCTACATTTGCACGTATGATGAAAAACATTTTCGTTGATGATCAAGCTTTCGTTCTAGTTTTATTCGATGATATTGTTGTTTATAATAAGAATTAAAGTGAGCATGAGAAGCATTTAGAAATATTTTTTAGTTTGTAATGACAAAACACACTTTATGTTAATCTTGAAAAGAGTTACTTTTTCTAAAGTAAACTAGAATATTTAGGACATATTATTTCTAGTGAGGAGTGCATGTAGATTCGAAGAAGATTAAAGTCATTCTAGAATGGCCTATACCTCAATCAGTCAATGATGTACATTCTTTTCTTGGGTTGGCTAGTTTCTATATGAATTTTATCAGAGTTTTTCTTATTTAACATTTCCCCTTACTTTTTTATTGAAAAAGAAAATAAAACTTGCATGGGAGTTAGCACAACAACAATCATTATGTAGTTATTGATGCTAGTGGCTCATGCATAGGTGCAATTTTAATGCAAAACAATCATCCCATTGTGTTCGATAGTAGGAAGCTTATTCCCTCAAAAAAGAATTATAGTATGTATGATAAGGAATTATTAGCAGTTGTGCATGCTTTACAAATTTGGAAACATTACCTTATGGGATCTGAGGTATTAATCAAAAATGATCGACAAGCTATCAAGAACTTATTAAATCAATCATTATTCTCTGATCAACATCTTAAATGGGCTTCATTTATTCAAAATTTTCAGCCTATGATCCAATATCAACTTGGAAAAAGTAATGTTGTAGCAGATGCTCTTAGTCGTTTTCCCTCATTGCAATTCTTTTTCCCCCATAATATTTCCATCATACAAATTCATTCATTTCAAAAAATGATTTCCACTTATGCTTTTGATTTGTATTTCTCACATGCACAACATGTGTTCAACAATTTCGCATCTTAAACTGATGAACATCATACATTTCATAGTGCGTTTTTGTATTTTCAACACAAATTATGCATTCCTCAAGCTTTTAAAGAATTTGTAATGAAAGAAATGCATGAACCATCTTATATGGGACATAGGGGCATACAAAGCATTGCAAAGATTTCTTCTTACGACCCCATATGGAAAATGATATTGCACATTATGTTTCCCAATTAATTGTATGTTAATGTTTAAAACATCATCATGATAAAGCATTTGGATTATTAATGCCACTTTCCATTCTCAATGAACCATGGAAACATATTTCAATGGATTTCGCCATTGATCTTCCTATGACTTCATTACATAATGACATGATTTGGATAATAGTTGATAGGTTTAGTAAATATGCATATTTCTTTCCATGTAAAAAAACCTTATCTGCACCTCAGGCTACTAAGTTGCTCATTAAATGTATTTTCTTGCATCATGGTTTTCCAAAATTCATGTTGTCTGATCTGATATTCGTTTTTGTAATCATTATTGGATTGCATTATTTCAACACTTTGGTTCTAAAATAGAATGTAGTTCTGCATTTCATCCAAAAAGTAATGGTCAAAGTGGAGCTACAAACAGTAGTATTATTGATTTATTGTGTTGTTATTCATTAGATAGTCCCACGAATTGGGATGAGAAATTGCCTTTTCTTCGATTCATTTACAATAACACAACACATACAACTATTGGCCATGCACCTTTTGAAATTATCTATGGTAAAAAGCTTCCCACTCCCACATCACTCACTCAAACTAATATTCCTATGGCTGATTCTATCACTCAAGGTCACATTTCTATACTTCATGAAGTTCACGAGCACATTAGGAAAAGTCAAGGATATTACACTTGTAATGTTAATAAGAAATGATTAGCAAAAGAATTTAAGGAAAATGATTTAGTATCATTATGTAACATTAAACGACATTTGAAAAATATTCTACAACATCTTAAAGTTAAACTTGCACCACATTATTATGGACCATTTCACATTATTCAAAAGATAATGACAATTCATTTAGATTAGATATACCATCTAAATCAAAAATAACTATTTTCATATAAGTTTACTAAAATCATTCAAAGGCAATTTACCACTCACTCCTATTCTTGATGATCCTCCTTTGTTTGAAGAAGAATTTTAAATCTTAATTCCTGTAAAAATAATTGATCATGACATAATTACTACACATACAAGTACTTGATGTCATAAATATTTAGTTAAGTATAAAAATCATTCTATTGAATAATGTCAGTGGATCCATAAAACTTCATTGACACCTCATTATGATCACTTACTCTCTATTTACCATTCACATTCACATTAATTTAACTCCTCCACAATACATTTCCATGCATGTGTTTTTACATAGAACATGCTTATGTTGTTTAGTCATGGGACATGTGACTGGCCATCCATGTCTATTTTATTTATATCAATTGAGTTCAATTACTTTTTAACTAGGAGTATGTTATCACTTATGGAATGTTGAATTTTGGAGTTTAATTTATTGAGATATTAATGTGTTTTGTGTTTTGATATAACAGTTGAAGGTTCATGAGGGCTTGGATGGACATGGAAATTCCATATGTGTCTGGACACAAATAAGAGAAATCATACATTCTATATATTTTCTAAATAAAGACACACATAGAGCATTCTTTCTAGAAAGTCATAAAAATAGTCGTTAAGGTCAAGATTGTTGTAGATTGTGATTTTTGTAAATAAAAGCAAAGGCTCTTCATAAAAGAGAGCAACTTTTACTTCTATGTCTACTTTTTGAAGCGCTACCCTCATTGTAATCTCTAATTTTTATGTAATAAAAAACCTGTAAAGACATGCACTCTCTAGACTCGTCGAATAGAGTGCATGGGGGGTGATTGCACCAATATTGTGTACTATCTCATCTATTTCATATTTTTGTTTATGTCTATGTTTTTAGATTTTGTACTTTGTGTGTAGGCATGTATGTGAAATCCTACAACATTGGCTTTACAAGATAGAAAGGTTTTTATCAAGGGAAGGTCTATCGATATTTGGGAATGTTTGGAATATGCCAAAGAAATATGTCAAGACATCTTCTTGAAGATTGACTTGAACAAAGCTTAAGATATAATCAAGTGGGACCTCATTATTTAATCCCTCAAGGAGTTGGGATTTGGAATCAAACACTTAAAAATGGCCTCAACCCAAATCAGTATTGATGTTAAGCCCTTTGCCTCCTTGCTTAATGATCAATAAGACAAACTTGCCTGTTGGCCCTCTTACTCTTCATCATTTTTACAAATGGTCTTAGTGGCCTTCTTGGTAACCCCTATGGAGTTCCACATTACAATACAAATGTTGGGATGGGATCCTTGATAAACTAGAAGCCAAGTTGCAATACTAGAATGGTATGCAACTTAATGTAGTGGGTAAAGCCATGGTCATTGACTCTTTCTTCATTCCCTTCAACTTTACTTTCTAGCTTGTTGGAGACCTAGAGATAAATAATTGAGCAAGGTAGAAAGAACATGTAGAAACTTTCTTTGGAAGGGGTTCCAAATAAGAGATGGATCCTTAAGGTCAAGTTGGACACTTGTACTTTACCCTACAAGATGGGTAGTTCGGGTACTCTTTATGTTCAGGTGTTGGTTGATAAACTTGCATCCAAGTGATGATCAAGGCTTGGATTAATAGTGATGACTCATGGACACGATTGTCGCTCAAAAATAGGATAAAACTCATGTGCTTAGTGACCTCAATGTGAAAATGGATGACCTATTTTAGGCCAAAAACTCCATTTGCTTGCACAATGGAAGTCACAATGGCCAAGAGACTCTGGTCAAAGTGATTTCTGAATTGGAACCAAGGTAGAAGACTAAATTAGATTTGAGGAATTAAATATGGTCATTTGATTAGATTATGAGGATTTATGCCTACGGAATGATCACATCAGTAAGTGGGATAGAGAGGATGTGAGATTAATGTAGTTCGCCTACGATCCCCACTCAAAAGGCTTAAGGTGGAACAACAACAACAACAAGTTTGTAGATATTCTTAAATCCAATAAAAAAGTGGAGCTCTACCTCAATTTGAACAAAAAATACTGTACCAATTGGTCATGGATAAGATGGTTTATGAAGTTGTAATATCTTTCACATTCGCTCATCAAGAGAAAGAAAGCAATCTTTCTCTAGCAAACATCATACGAGCACTTGGACGAATGCAAAAGCCCACATTTTGTGTAACACCCCTTTGTGGTGTAGAGATGCATCAAAGCAAGGAAGACATTGGTCATCTCTTCTTCCCATGCCCAAACGTCATTAAAAGATGGGAAAATGTTAGAAGAAGTTCAGGTTTGATCAATCGATCACTTGGCAACAAGCTCTTTTGGGAAGGGAGTGGACTTCTCTACAACCCTTTGAAACCCAACAAGAGGAGAGGTGTTGGAAGAAGCATTTTTTGAAGGAAATTTCTTGTAATTTGACAATTCCATGTCATAATAATTATTCAAATGATGTAAAAATGAGGAAGATTCTTCCTCATGTATAGTAGAAGCATACGTATTTTTCTTAGAATTTTTAGAAGTTCTTCAATAGCATATTTTTAGATTGGAAAGTAGAAGGACCAAATTTTGTTGATATATTTAGGTAGTGATGTGTGTGAACACTCTAGGACTGCCGGGGCACTTTTTTCCCTCTTTAGGAGGTTTTTTTCCCCCGGCTTGTATATACGCCTATTGCCCTAATGGGCTACTTATCTTTGTACATTCTCTAGTAATACATTCAGTCGTGTGTGTTGTGCTCCAAGCTTCTTCTTCTTCCTTGTGCTGTTCGCGTGCTTCCGCAGACGTCTAACTCCAACAATTGGTATCAGAGCAGGTCGTCGCTTCTTCTAGGGCGCCGTCGACACTCCTCCGTTTGCAGTCTCAGATTCGCACGAAATTTGGTGAGCATACTCAGGGTGTTTCCGAGATCAAAACTGCTTTGCTCTGTGGTGCCAAAATCGCGATCTGAGCTCGTTTCGGCCTCCGAACGCACTATCGCAGCGCTTGTGCAGGCTATTTCGTCCTTTTGTGCCAAAGGTATATACCAGTTTCTGTTCGCCAGTTTAAGCGTCTCGAAGTCTGCTACAGGTCTAGCAGAACTCGTTTGGGCAGTTCCGTTCAACTTTTTTAGATACAGTCAATTTTCTGCATCAAGGTATTTTAGTCACCGGCCATGGCTGAAAGTAGTGATGTATTCCGTATGTTGGCTGTTGAGGATAAGTTGGATGGTACCAACTACCCATTATGGGCTTATATGATGCGACATGTACTGGTTGCAAAAGGATTGTGGAACATTGTGCAGGGTGTTGAAAGACGTCCTGTTACACCTGTAACGACAGGTACTGCAAATACAGGTGTTGGAGCTGATGAAGATGGTGTCGAAGATGATATTCCGTAGATTCCTGTTCGTGCTGCTGTTTCTGTTGCACCTACTGCAAAGCAGATTCGTTGGGATGGCAGAGATGCCCAGGCACATGCATTGATAGCTTTGTCTGTCAAACGTGCCATTATTCCTCACATTCGCTCTTGCAGAACAGCAAAGGATGCTTGGGATACACTTACCACTTTGTACCAGGCTAGGAATGAGGCTCGTGTTGCTTACCTCCGAAAACAGTTGGAGAGTGAGCACATGAATGAAGGTGATTCTATGGACAGTTTTCTTACAAAGATCAAAGACCTGAAGGAACAATTGATTTCTGCTGATGAGGTTATACCAGATAGCTCACTTGTGCAGACCGTTCTGAATGGTCTTCCTGATTCATATCAGAGTTTTGCCTCTACTCTTCGGTTGATGATGAAAGGCAATCCGAATGCCTTGTCATTTGAGGAATTAGTCTCTGTTCTATTGCAGGAAGATTAGTCCAGGCAGAACAGGTCCATTATGCGTGTTGGAGATCAAGCTTTCCTGGCTAGTCAGAAGGGCAAAGGAAAATGGAGCTCTTCTACTAGTAAGCAGAAATCTGCAAATGCTGCACATTCAAAGAACCAAGACAAAGATGAGAAAAAATCAGAAAAGCAGAAATTGTTTTGTAAGTACTGTAAAGGCAATGATCATATCATAAAGAACTGTGCAAAACTGGCTGCTAAAGAGGCAAAGAAGAAAGAGGCTGGAATGGTTGTTGCAGAGGCCTCTACACCAAAAACAGAGTCTACAAATCTTGTGCAGGAAGAAGAATGGGCGTTTACTACTGTCTACAATTTTGACCCATCTTCTCCTGATCAGTGCATGTCTGCAGTAGACTCAGATGTTTGATACTTTGACAGTGGGGCGACCAAACATATTACCTCGCAGCGCAGTTTCTTCTCTTCACTTGAGCCTGCTCCTACAGGGAATACTGTCACATGTGCCAATAACTCCTCTTATCCTGTTATGGGAGTTGGTAAGATCATTCTGACTACTGCTGATGGTAGTTCTTTCACTTTGTCAGATGCTTTATTTGTGCCAGGGATCAAAAAGAATCTGTTATCAGTTTCTGCATTAGCCAAGATTGGCTTGGTTGTGAAATTTGTTGATGACAGGTGTACAGTCCATGATCTCTCAAATGGCGATGTGATTATTGCTTCTGGCATTTTATGTCGTGGGCTGTATAAGCTCATAGACTATGAAAGATCTGTGAATGATTCGGCATGTGCAGTTCATGATTCTCAGGCTATGTCAGATGCAAAGCTTTGGCATGCACGCTTTGGTCATCTGAATTTTGCTAGTTTGTTACGCCTGCAGAAATCTGAAATGGTGTCCTCTTTGCCCAAACTTGAGGCACCTGGAAAACATGTTTGTGAAGGCTGTATTTTGGGCAAAATGCAGCGTTCTTCCTTTCCAAAAGATGGTTCAGTTCGGGCTACGCAGAAATTGCAGCTTGTACATAGTGATGTCTGTGGTCTTATGCAGACACCCTCTTTTGGAAATTACCTTTACTTCGTGACTTTCATTGATGATTTTTCCAGGCATGCATGGGTATATCCACTCAAAGCAAAGTCCGAAGTGTTCATGTGCTTCAAACAGTTTTTGGTTTTAGCTGAAAATCTGTCAGCATGTAAAATGGGCACCCTCCGTTCTGATCGAGGGGGGGAATATATGTCTTCAGATTTTAATGCATTTCTGGCTGAACGTGGGATAAAACACCAGTGTACAGTGCCGTATACACCTCAACAGAATGGAGTTGCTGAACGAAAGAACAGGTCACTCATGGAGATGGCGAGGTGCATGGTCAAAAGTCAGGCTTTACCACATAGTTTCAGGCTTGAGGCTGTCATGTGTGTAGCATATGTACTGAACAGGTGTCCCACTAAAGCGTTGCAGTCTATCACTCCATATGAGGCTTGGCATGACCGCAAGCCATCTGTTGCTCATCTGCGTGTTTTTGGTTGTTTGGCATATGCATTAGTGCCTGAAAAACATCGCCGAAAATTGGATGATAAGGCAGTAAAATGTATTTTTGTTGGGTACAGTTCTGAAAGTAAAGGCTATCGTCTGTATCATCCATAGACTAAACGCATTCTGGTTAGCCGTGATGTTGTCTTTGTGGAAGATGCTATTCAGCCATTGCTTTCATGTACTAAGGAGACATCTGTTAGCTCCAAAGACATGTATGATACTTTGATGCCTCTTTTTACAGGTGGACAGGCTAGTGCTGGTCCTAATGAGGCAACTTCTCAGCCTTTGCAGGTTTCATATGATGATGCAGATCATTCCATTTTTGATGCAGATTTACATGATGCACTTGTTGATGAGAGAGCTGATATTGAGCAGGCAAAAACTATGCCAAAATGGCTGGTGCAGACTTTGCGTGACAGCAAATTAGATGCACCTTTGTCATATCGTACTCGTTCAGGCTCTCATAGTGCCTCCTTTGCATCAGATTGCTATGCTATGGCTGCATCTAGTCTCTGTGATGAGAATGAGCCTGTTTCTTTTGATGAAGCACAAAATTCAGAAAATTGGATGGCTGCTATGCAATCTGAATATGATGCTATAATGAAGAATGGTACATGGTCTTTATGTGACTTGCCTCCTGGCAAGAAGGCCATTGGCACTAAGTGGGTATACAAGCTGAAGCGTAAACCTGATGGTACAGTTGACAGGTATAAGGCTAGGCTTGTTGCAAAGGGTTATGCGCAGGAAAGAGGCATTGATTTTGATGAAACCTTTGCACCTACATGCCGTATGACTACTGTTCGGAGCATTTGTGCACTTGCAGCCCATCATGGTTGGAATGTACATCAGTTGGACATTAAAACAGCATTTCTGAATGGTGACTTGCATGAAGAAGTGTATGTTTTTCAGCCCCGTGGCTTTGTGCAGAAAGGGCATGAAAACGAGGTGTGCAGGTTAAAGAAGGCATTATATGGTTTAAAGCAAGCACCACGTGCTTAGTATGAGAAGATACATGCCTATCTGATTGCACATGGTTTTGAGAACAGTCCAACTGAAAGCACCTTATATGTTAAGCGTGCTAATGATGTGCTTCTGATCATTGTTGTCTATGTTGATGACATGCTGCTCACTGGTCCTATTGAGACACATATTGCTGATTTTAAGGCTGATTTGCATGCCTCATTTGAGATGTCTGATTTGGGGCATTTGCATCACTATTTGGGCATTCAGTTTATGCACGTTGATGGTGGAATGGCTTTGTGTCAAATGAAATATATTGACACATTATTGCAGCGTTTTGGCCTTGAAGACTGTAAGCCTATTGCCACTCCTATGGAGACAGGTTTACGATTGAGTCTTCATGATGCTGGAGATGCATTTGATGCTGTTCTCTATCAGCAGGTTGTTGGATGCTTGATTTACTTATGCATTACTCGGCCAGATATTCAGTTTGCTGTCTCACAGATGAGCAGGTTTATGCATTGCCCAAGAGTCACGCATTGGAAAGCGGTTAAGCGCATCTTTCAATACTTGAGTGGTACTCGGCTACTTGGGTTGTTTTATCCCAAGGGGGGATCACTACCGCCAGATTTGCATGCTTTTTTTGACTCAGATTGGGCTGGTTGCTATGACACTCGTGTGTCCACCAGTGGTTTTTGCTTCATGCTTGGTAGCTCATGTATATCTTGGTTGAGCAAGAAGCAGCCTACTGTGGCCACTTCCAGTTGTGAGGCTGAGTATAGGGCAGCTTTCACAGCGACTGTTGAGTGTGTGTGGCTCAGACGCCTTATGGCTGATTTGGGTGTTGGCCAGTCTTCTGCCACCACCATCTTCACTGACAGTCAGAGCGCATTGGCAGTTGCGAGGAACCCTGTGTTCCATGCTCGCACTAAGCACATTGAGGTGCATTATCATTATGTCAGGGAGAGGTTCTCTGCTGGGGAGATCAGCTTGGCATATGTGCCCACGCAGGAGAACATTGCAGACCTTTTCATGAAGGCTCTGCCTAGGGAGAAGTTTGAAGCTTTCCGCAAAGCTTTGGGCTTACTTCCTTTTGTGGAGTGATTTCCACATAGCTTGGCACTTCCTTATACATGAGTGCCAGCTCCTTGTTCACCGCATCACTCCCAAGGGGGATTTGTTGATATATTTAGGTAGTGATGTGTGTGAACACTCTAGGACTGCCGGGGCACTTTTTTCCCTCTTTAGGAGGTTTTTTTCCCCCCGCTTGTATATACGCCTATTGCCCTAATGGGCTACTTATCTTTGTACATTCTCTAGTAATACATTCAGTCGTGTGTGTTGTGCTCCAAGCTTCTTCTTCTTCCTTGTGCTGTTCGCGTGCTTCCGCAGACGTCTAACTCCAACAAATTTCAAGTGTGAAAAAGGACACTTGAAAAAGTATAAAGGATAATTTTTTCTACTTTGTAGAGGTTGGTTGTATTTGCAACTATTTTCATGCTACTCAAGTAATGTGAAGAGCTTCTTGCAAGAAAATCGTGTTTCTACTTCTCTTGAGTGTCTTCTTGTTTTGTTGAGTCTTTCTCTTGTGAAATCTATGGAATTTGTGAGCTTTTCTTGTGAATTTCTGAGGAAAGTGTATGAAGAGAGGCGATTATCAGTATATTGAGTGAAGTGTTGCAAGAGATCAATGCTAGAAATGGAAATTCTCAGTTTTTATAGAATCACGATTGTCTCGTTTGTGTGATACATGTATTGTTTTTGAAATCTGACTTTATATTTTTAATCTACAGATAAAATGGCACACTTTAGACATAAGGATAATTGAAAATGCTATTTTATAGCTCAAGATATTCAAAACCCTAATTTTTCCACTTCATCTTCCATAATTTCTCAGAAATCAGCCATGTTTCCTCTTATTCTTGGATTCCATTAACTAGAAGGGGTTGTGGTCTTTGCATACTTCCTGGATTGACAATTTGATGAAGTGTTAGTTAATCTTTTATGCTATAATGATTGGAGAGGACAACTCCAAATGTTAACAACAAACATTTTTGGCACCGTTGCCAGGGAACAAAGCAAAAGCTTCATTGAAGTTTTGGACCCTGTTGGATCTTCCATTGTTGATGGTATTTAAACACATTGGAAAGGTACTACTCTATAATCATGCAAGAAAACTTGAGAAGGTAGGTTTTAGGCTTGTATTTTGGGAAAAGAAAGCTTGAATTAATCTTTTGAGACATGTAAGTGTGTATCTTTATGCAAATTGATAGTTGCTTATGCTTTTCAAGAGTAAAGTGCAGGTCTTTTGCAAAAAGATGGATTGATTTGCCGAAAGGAAAGTGAAATGTGTTTATCTTTGCATATTTAGATTTCTTTTTGTCAAACTACCAAGCAATTTTGTTGGTCTTTGGGAAAGACAACATAGTTGCAATGAGGAAAGTCATGTAAAGTAGCTATGTGCAAATTGATTGTCCATTTTCTTATCCTAAGTGAATTGTTTTTCTTTTAGAAAGATTCTTTTAGTCATTTGAAGGAAAGGCATTGAGTTTATCTTTGCATAGATTGATAATTGTACTTGCCGACACATATTTTCTTAAGAAGCCCTATTCCCATTATGAGATTGCAAGTATAATGAGTGCAGCCAATCATATTTCCAAAAGATAAGTGGATCTTTAAAAAGAAAACCCTAGGTGAAGTGTTTTCCTTGATTTAGGGTAAAAATTACTAAAAAATCATAAAA
This sequence comes from Ceratopteris richardii, assembly GCA_020310875.1. NCBI lineage: Eukaryota > Viridiplantae > Streptophyta > Polypodiopsida > Polypodiales > Pteridaceae > Ceratopteris > Ceratopteris richardii. The sequence continues at coordinate 173,475,758 of CM035424.1, read as the reverse complement.
ATTTCATAAAACTACAAAAAAATTTCTTCTTTTTAATAAAGTGATGTATGAGGTGTGTGTTGAGTAGTGGATGAGAATAAGTTGACGAAAAATACAAAAAATCAAAATATTTCAAGTAAAAGTCAAAATTGTTGTTTTTTATTTCCAATTTCTTTTTTGAATTGTTGAGTTTTGATAAAATTGCAGGTGACAATTGATTTGGAGTTGTTGAGGAACATTTGAAAGAGATCAAGTGGGAAGAAGAGTCAAAAAATTCAATTTTCAAGGAATTCCAGACAAATACGATTCTCATCTTAGAATCGCGATTTTCAGTAAGATGGTGAATTTACTTCATTTTGTACTTTTGGGCATCCAGGTAACTCAGTAAAGGTTTTATAAGTTTTACAATTGAAGGAAATTAAAATTGAGCAAGTTTTGAGCACAAAAATATCAAATTTTGAGTTTGGGCACAAAATCGCGATTTTCATCATGATGAAGAAGCAAGTAAATGTTGTTTTTAAGGATGGAATATCATAAGTGAAGTCATGATTTTGGATGGGAGCAAGAATCATCAAATTTGGAATTTAGATTCTTAAAATTCACAATCGCAATTTTCTGAGGCCTATAAAAGCACAAAATTCATTTAAAAAAAAAACATTGTGAGAGAGAGAGAGTGAGTGAGAGCTAGAGAGAGAGAGAGCAACACTCGCGATTTTCAACAACAACCAGGATTTTGTAATTTCTTCAACATTAGCAAGCAAGGTATTGTTGTACAACATTTATTTTGCATTAGATGATTTTCAAAATCATGTTTTTTTTTAAATAAATCAGTGTAAATAAGAAAATAATAGAATCATAATTTTCTATTTTTGGTGTTTTTTCATAGAATTTTTTAACGTTTTGCATCACTTCTTTTATTGCATGCTGATAAAATAACAAGGCGCCTTAGGACTTGCACTCACAACTAGAAAAATCAAAACTCAAAAAAATGTCAAAATTTGCACAGAATCGTGATTCTGTGCAAAAACTAAAAAATCGCGATTTTCAGAACGCGATTTTCATTAGAAAATCGTGTTTTTTTAATGATTGTGAGCAATCACAATTGTTTGGAAATCCAAAATCGTGAAAAACACGATTTTCAACCAAATTCATGAAAAAAATGATTTTGAACCAAAATTGTGAAAAACACGATTTTGAACCAAAATCGTAAAAAACATGATATTCAACCAAAATCGTGAAAAACATGATTTTCAACCAAAATCGTGAAAAACACGATTTTGAACCAAAATCGTGAAAAACATGATTTTGTCATGTTTTTTGTTTAGAAAAGGGGATACCAATTAAATACCAAAGCAAAATAATCACATTTTGATTAGAATCGTGAAAAAATAACAAAAAAAAGCACACAAACAACACAGTCCTTATCTAAAAATCGTGGAAACCATGATTTTTTATCTAAAACTGATAATTAGCATAAATTCCAAGGAAAAACAAAAGTATGAATATATAGACCCTATAACATTATGATTTCTAAGGTTTAACTTAGAAAATACATTTCTTGGGCTCAGAATCATGATTTTCAGTTGAAATTGTGAGTTTCTTAAAAAATAGTATTTAAGATAGAAAAAATTATCAAAGAAACTTGTGCAGGTGTAGAAAACAACATAAACTCTTAAAAACATAAAAACTAAGAGTTTTTCATTTCACAATATCTTTAAAATATTGCTAAAACAAATTAGGGTTTGATAGGAAAAACAAAAACAAGAGCAGTTTTTAAGCAAGTGGATGATTTTGAGATTAGGCACCAAGCTCTCTACACTTAAGACACCAGTGTCATTAGGAAAGAATATACATATGAGTGAATCTCAAGAAGGAGAATTGGAACACAGAGCAAACATGGAAAACCTAAATGAGACAAATGAAACTCAAGATACAAGTGATTTTAGAAACATTCTCAAGTATATGTATACAAATAGGTTTAGAGCCTATGTGTATCAAGATGGCATGCATAAGTTCCTCATCAAACTGAGAAACTTAGAAATTCCTTTGAATTTGATACTAGTGGCACAATTCAGAGATGGAACGTATGAGGATAGACAAGGTTGTGTCTATATATTCTCACCAGATCCTGATAATTCAAATGACCTTGGTCAATGTGCAGATAAGAGACCTTGGGATCAAGAATTAGGACAAACAGACATGCCTAGACCAAGTGGAAATCAAACTCCTATTGAACCACAAAATGGAAGAGGGTCACATACTTCTCCAAACACTTTTGAAAGAGAAGGAGATGAAATACCTAATTTTACCATTAGAAGGAGACAACCATGGCAAAACCAGGGGAGAATGCTTAGACCTTATTAGGTGGCAAAATGTATGAAAAATCAATATGAAGGATACTCAAACCCTCATTGCTCATGCAGCAGAGTTCATACAGCTGATTAGGGCTGAAGAAGTAGAGGACTATAAAGTTCAATTTGAAGCCTTTGGTCTAACTCTGACTCAACCTGCATTATTTTGGTTCATACCCTTGAGAAAGGAAATGTATCCAAACATGGAGTCATTCCTTGAAGCCTTCATAGGTGAATTCTCAAAAACCGGTATCAAACATAGCACAGCCACATTGATACATAGTTTCAAACAACAAAAGGATGAGAATGTGAGAGAAGCTGCTAGGAGGTTCAAACAGTATATTGATAGGTGTCCCAAAGATGAGGTACCTTCAATGGCTAGACAAGTGTCTCTATTCATAGAAGCATTGAGGAGTGCACAGTTGAGAACCCTAGTGTACTATAGGAGATGTCCTGACTTAGGGGCCTGTGTCAAGGAGGCAATAGATTTAGAAGACAACAGGGGGCAGGATTTATTGGAATTTGATCAATCAAGATCAAATGAAGACAGAATTCCACCAACTGAGGAGTTAGCAAAATCCATTGCCAAAGCCCTAGAGGTTAGCACAAAAGCAAATTTGGTAAATACTAGATTGACATCAAATAAGAAGTGCTACAATCTTGGAGAGAATCATCATGCATATCAGTGTCCATATGAGAAACCCCAACATTTGCAAGACAGGAAAACACTCAAGTATTGCATTTTAGAAAAAAAATGGACAACGCATACTAGAGAGGAGTGCTTTTACAATAAGCAACCTGTCAGAGAGAGAGAGAGAGAGAGAGAGAATATATGAACCAACACAATCCACAAAGAGAAATTGCTTTTGCTGAACAACCTAGACCTGTACTAGGACAACAACCACCATTACCTACAAATGTGGTACTCATGAAATAGACTCTTGTAGAAGAGGAAAGTCCAAGATCTAGACCATCTTTCAGGGAGGACTATCATTCTTTTGAGGGATACCAGAAAGACTGGGAGGAAAATGAAATAAGAGAACCAGACTTACAAGCTTTGGATTTGGGAAATGGAAGAATAGAAATGGACACAACAACATTCATGTACATACCAAATAATTACATGTCCAATCAGAGATCACAATTCAAAGGAGGTCAAAAGATAACATGTTATATATGTGGGGGAGAGCATTTCATTAGGGATTGTCCACAACCTCCAACACTAAGAGTAGAAGGAGCCTTTTATTAGGATTGTGGCAGGGAACACTTAATCATACATTGCCCAAGAAATCCTCAGAAACAACAAAAGACATCTAATAACATACCATTGAAAATAGTAAATATAGTGGAACAGGAAGAACTGAGTGAGAATGAACCAGTGGCATTAAATGCCATAACTAGATCTCAAGCTAATAAACAAGGCATCAAAATAGAAACACACATTGTGGAAAATAAGAAAAATATATCTTCAAAAGAGAAAAAAAATAGACAAAAAGGTAGATGGGAGAAAAAGACAAGAGCTGGTAAAACCTTAACCATAGAAGAGGAAACAATAAGTAACTCAAACCTTATTCAACAACAAAGTACACAAAAACAAGGAGGTATAAAAAACTCAAAATGCTTGGATCCACTGATAGAAGCCTATAAAGCTAGAATTCAAGATGGACCAAACCCTACAGAAATCATGTACTAGCTTACCCAATGTCATATATTGAGGATGAGAGAATGCAGAGGTGTAAACAGATCATTCAAGAAGCACAAAACAAGTTAGAAGAGGCAAACAATCATAAAAAGACATCTGAGGCGTCAAATGCAGCAAAATTCAGGGAACATTTAGTAGAGGATGAGAACTCAGGAGAAGAGGAAAAACAAATAACTCTTCAATTCAATTTAGACAAACATTGTACAATTCTATGTCAAACTACGATGGAAGAGTTAGTAAAATAGAATCCTCATTTACAAGATAATATGAAGAGATGGGAAACAAATTCACATTGCCTAGATTCACACTCACGGGAAACAAAAGAATTGTTGTGCATACCTATTGACAAGATAGGAGGCTACTATGAGGGAGAAGAAGGGAACTCAACTTTGAGAATACAATTTGGTAACCATTATGCCAAAGCAATACTGGATAGTGGATCGGGAGTGGCAATTATGACCAAACAAACCTAGAAGAAATGGGGGAAAAATGAAATGAGACCTAACAAGATGAGATTACAACTTGTAGATGGACATATAGAGGTACCCCTAGGAATCTGGGAGAAGGTGATTATGGAGATATGTGGGATAGAAATAGAACATACCTTTTCCATAGTTGAACTTCCATAGCCCACCTCTTATGAAATCATCCTAGGCAGACCATTTATGAGACAAATGCAGATTATGCAGGATTGGGGTAGAGATTGTCTATACCTTCAAAGTCAATAAAAGTAACTAAGGTAAACCTAAGAAATGGGCAGTATTATGATATATCCCCTCAAGAATGGTTCAAAGTGCATCAGAATCAAGAGTCAAGTGAAGAGTCTAGAAGTGAAGATCAGAATGAAAAGGAATTATCAATTTGGAGGTGTAATGCCATAAGGAACAAGGCACATAAGAGAATATTGTCAAGGAAGGAAGATTGTCAAAAGGAAAGGAAATTAGAGGATGAGAATTACATTCCACATAAATTTGATGATGAAGAATTTGAGCCCTATGGCTAGAGTCAGATATTGTCTACAATGGATTTGGCCAATGATGAATATGTGGGAATCAAATTTCAAGATGAAAAAGGATATGATGTCTTCCATATAGGAGTACAAATGATAAGTGTGACAAAGTTAGAAGAGAGTCTGAGGGAATCTGTACTTTTAAGTATTGACAAAACACAATTTCTAGAAGGTGCATGCTCATGATGCTATAAAAGACAAAATCTCAAGAGCTTATAAAAAATGTGCACACAAAGAGATTAGTGAAGTTCTAAGGCCTGAAATGAGTAAGAAAATGAGGAAACAGAAGGTACTTAAGGAAGAGGAGGTCAGACCAAGAGGAGGAAGCACTAATAAAATTGGCTAAGGAATATAGGGATGTGTTTGCATACAGTTACAAGGACTTGAAAGGAATTGATCCTAAAATTTGTGAACACAAAATTCCTATTACTCCTGATGCAAGACCTAGCAAACAAAGACACTACACATTTAATGACAAATACTCTGCCAAAATCAAGGAGGAGATTGATAAATTTCTTGCTGCCAATTTCATTTATGAAATTGAGTACATTGAGTGGATATCTCCTATAGTTGTGGTACCAAAGAAAAATGGAAAGCTCAGGGTGTGTATTAACTTGAAAAAGGTTAATGCAGCAACTATAAGAGATAGCTATCCATTACCTATAATTGATCATCTCTTAGAGAGAGTTGCAGGGAAAGAGGTTTATAGTTTCTTGGATGGTTTTTCTGGATAAAACCAAGTACCTATTGCCTTGGAATATCAACATAAAACTGCATTCTCCACCGAATGTGGAATATATGCATTTAGGGTTATGCCTTTTGGGCTAACTAATGCAGCAACAACCTTTCAAAGGTTGATGTGTCATGTGTTCAAAGAGTTTCTTAGAAACATGATGGAAATTTATGTTGACGATCTCTGTACCTTTTCATTGAAAAGACAAAAACACTTGCAGGACTTGGAAGAATATATTCAAGAAATGTAGAACCTACAGAGTATGTTTAAATCCTGAGAAATGTGTTTTCTTTGTTAAGCAGGGGAGAATGTTAGGTCACATAGTTTCTAGAAATGGAATTTCAACTGATGAGAGAAAAATTAAGGCTATAGTGGACCTACCAAAGCCAACTAATGTAAAAGAATTCCAAACTTTTTTGGGACACTGTGGATATTATAGGAAATTTGTGCATAAGTTTGCAGATATTGCAAAACCTCTTTATGCATTAATTACAAAATATGAATGGACCCAATAGTGTGACCAAGCCTTTGAAACCCTAAAAACTTGTTTGGTGACAACACCTATCTTGAAAACCCCACAATGGGATCAGATATTCCATGTTCATGTTGATGCTTCAAATTTTGCCTTAGGATGTGTTTTGGCACAACCTATAAATGGAAGTAAATTGGATTTTCCAATTGTTTATGCTAGTAGACAATTGAACTTAGCAGAAAAAAATTATACAACCACTGAGAGAGAAGGACTTGAAATGATGTTTGCTGTAAAGAAATAGAGGCATTATCTTCTAGCCAACAAGTTTAAATTCTTTGTGGATCACCAAGCTTTGCTTTACTTGGTAAATAACCTTGTCAAACTGGTAGAATAGTAAGATGGTCCTTACTATTGATGGAATTTGATTTTGAAGTAGTTGTGAGACAAGGGAAAACACATTTGAGAGCAGATCACTTGTCTAGGATACAAACCAAAGAACAAGATTCACCTTTGGATGATGATTTACCAAATGCATATCTGTTCAAGGTAGAAAGCATTCCCAAATGGGCAATGACTTTGGTACCATTGTTAACTATTGGACCATGTAGAATACACAATAAAACCACACATCTTGTATTACAAAGCAGAAACTTTTTACTACTTGCTAGACACCTATATCATGTGAACCACATTGGTATACTGGAGTATTGTACTCTAGAAGATGAGCAACCCAGATATCTAGAGAAAAGCTCACTGTTGGAATCCATGTAATCATGCTTGCTAGAATGGGTGTCCATTCGCCCACAAAGACTCGGGATGTGGAGAGATATGTTTTTAATTGTCCAAAATGTCAATCTTTGAATTACACAGATGTTGTAACTTTGACTGGTTAAAAAAAAAACCCAGATTGGGGTAAACACATAGTTGAGGATTTGACAAATGTTCAACCACTTGAGCCACGAAAAATTAGTGTAGACTCCAGAAATTTAAAGGAAATGACCAAGGACTATCAGTTGATAGGAAACTAGTTATACAAGAAAGGAATAGATGGATATCTTAGATAAGTATGTGGAAATGTTTGAGATGGCTCATTCAGGAGTAGCAGGAGGTCACTTTTGACCAACTCTCTTTCCTGATGCAAGGACATATGTGAAAACGTGTGATATATGCCAAAGAACAAGTCAACCTAGTAAAAGAAATGATATGCCATTGACACCACTCATTTCAACGAGAGCATTTAGCAAATGGGTATTGGACTTCATTGGACCCATTCATCCTCCTGCTAAACACTCTCATGTGGAATATGTACTTGTAGCTATTGATTACCTCACCAAGTGGGCAGAGGCTAAGGCTACAAGAAAAAATGATGCTCATACTACAACAAGATTTCTTTATGAGAATATTATCACCAGGTTTGGTATACCAGCTGAGTTGGTAAGTGATAGGGGAACTCATTTCCTAAATCAAGTAATTGAGAACATAACTGATCATTTTATTATTAGTCATAGAAAATCAACTCCCTATCATCCTCAAGCAAATGGATTGACAGAAAGTACTAACAAAGTACTTTGCACTATTTTGTCCAAACTAGTAAATACAAGTAGAACTGACGAGGATTTACAACTTAATCATGTTCTATGGGCATATAGAGTGGCATATAAGATTGCTATTGGTACAACACCATTTAACTTGGTATATGGACAAAATGCAGTTTTACCATTAGAATTTCTTATACCTACATTGAAGGTGGGAAATCAATTACAATGGACTGGACATTAACTATTTGAAAGAGTGTTGGAATTAGAGAAACTTGGAGCTTCAAGACTTCAAGCTGTAATGAGCATCTATGCAGATAAAAAGAGACAAAAAGCATATCATTATATTCATATTAAAGAAAAGGACTTGCAAGTTGGAGACTGAGTTTTATCATATACCTTGAAAGAATACCAGAAGAAAATTCAGAAAAGAGGACATGGACCTTACATTATCAGTCAGATACGTAACAGTGGAGTTGTGCAATTAGCCAATATAGATGGGGAAATCATGCCAAATTTCATAAGTGGATGTAGAATACAGAGATATAACCTTCCATTGATAGCTCAAGAATGGAGAAGAATACATCAAGCTCAACATAGAAAGAAAGAAGAGGAAAAAATTAGGTATGAAGCTCAACAAGAAGCCAAGGAAAGAATAAGGAAGTCCAAAGAAATAGGGGAAGTTTTCATGTGTGAGAAACCTTCAAGTAAAATGAGAGAACACTTGCCTGTGATTACCATGAATTTTTATAATGAGCAAATTAGGGTTTTGATAGATTCTGGTGCACAAGTCAATTTGATTAGTACTGAATTACTAAATAGAATGAATGCCAAAAGGAAAATAAGTAAAACCCCAATCAAAACACTAGATGGAAAAATAGTTCAAACTTTGTCTTCACAATCATTCGCAGTTAGGTTTAATCAAGAAAAAATGAAAATAGATTATGAGGAATGGCCTAATCACATGATGACTGAGAAGATGATTTTAGGAAAACCTTGGATGAAACAAGGTAAAGTAATTATGAATTTTGAATAGATGACTCTTAAATTGAAATTGAATGCTAAGAAATTTTTAATGCCTTTTCTGAGAAATGAAGAGCGGGGAGTTCAAAAGGAAATTCATAGCGCAGAATTGGAAAGATTTATCTTTACATTAGAAGATACAAAGGAATTGCAGAAAACTCTCTTCCATGCCAAAAAAGAACTCAATGGTAAGCAGAAGGAAGTTGAGAGAAAGCAATCTTGTTGGAAACAAGCTTGGATATGGAAACCTAAAACCATCCAAAAAAGCTCAAATCTAAGGACAAAGTGGAAATGGAGACCCAAAGTATCCAAAAACTATTCAATGGAAGAAGTCTCTTTCAATCAAAGCAAAAACAGTGCACTACAAAGAACTTGCTGGATGAAGAAAACAGATATGTTACAAGTGACAAACAACAAAGATAAAGACATCATAAAATTGCAGAAACATAGAAGATTCAAAGATTAGGGATAGGAAAGCCTCATCCTCGGATAACCACTTGGGTTTTTTACCTAAGACCTGAAATTTTGCATTTTGTTCAAATTTGCATTTTTAAAGTATGCATCAATAGGGCAACATTACAATGTCGTGTATTCAGTAGGCACCTGAGTTTGTTCCCATGCACCTTTTTCTAGGAAAAAGAGTAGGAGGGGAAGAGAGTTCCCTCAAGTAATTGACTATGCAATGCAATGGCCTAGGCAATAGAAACAAAAGGCAAAGGATCCTGGAATATTGGAAAAAATATAGAAAAAATGGAAAAAATATACAAAGGAAAAATGATGAAAAAAATCAAAATTGATTAAAAAAAAGAGAGAGAGAAAAGAGAGAAAAAATAACTAGAAAAATCACAAAGAAATTGATAAATCCTAAAAAAAAAGCTCAAAAAATCTTCAAGTCTAGATTCATTTCTATTTAATTTTTTTTATTTCTTTTCCTTTGCATCATTTACAAGCACAAGCAAGATATAGGGTACAATTCAGAAAAGGATGTAGTTGTTGTGTGTTTTCCAATTTTTATTGTTACTTTTTAACCATACTTTTTCTATTTCCAACATTTTTACATCTTATTTTAACTAACACGACAAAATACTAGACATCTTTCTACACATGTGATGGTCACTTCTTTTGAATTTTGAAATTCTTCCTCATGTATAGTAGAAACATATGTATTTTTCTTAGAATTTTTAGAAGTTTTTTAGTAGCATATTTTTAGATTGGGAGGTAGAAAAGGACTAAATTTCAAGTGTGAAAAAGGGACACTTGAAAAAGTATTCTACTTTGTAGAGGTTGGTTGTATTTGCTACTATTTTCATGCTACTCAAGTAATGTGAAGAGATTCTTGCAAGAAAATCTTGTTTCTACTTCTCTTGAGTGTCTTCTTGTTTTGTTGAGTCTTTCTCTTGTGAAATCTATGGAATTTGTGAGCTTTTCTTGCGAATATTTGAGGAACGTGTATGAAGAGAGGTGATTATCAGTATATTGAGTGAAGTGTTGCAAGAGATCAATGCTGGAAATGGAAATTCTCAATTTTTATAGAATCCCGATTGTCTCGTCTGTGTGATACAGGTAGTGTTTTTGAAATCTGACTTTATATTTATAATCTGTAGAGAAAATGGCACATTTTGGACACAAAGATGATTGAAAATGCTATTGTATACCTCAAGATATTCAAAACCCTACTTTTTCCATCTTCATCTTCACTAATTTCTCAGAAATCAGCCATGTTTTCTCTTATTCTTAGATTCCATTAACTAGAAGGGGCTGTGATCTTTGCATACTTCTTGGATTGACAATTTGGTAAAATGTTAGTTAATCTTTTATGCTATAATGAATGAAGAGGAAAACTTCAAAAGTTAACAACAAACTGAGAGGCTTTATAGAAAGTCAAAAAAAAAGAAGCTTTGACCATACCCTTAAGAAGGTGTCAATAGAGAATTCCTTAGAGGTGTCAATAGAGAATCCCTTACATGGCCCTAGTAAAAAAAAAAAAGAACCATAACCTCTTTTAGACACAAATTAATCTTTGTATTGAAAAAAACAAGCAATACAAGAAACAAGCTCAAGAAAAAGTAGATCCCTCACAAATAAAATTAGTACAGTCACTACAACCGCTTGGGCGCTTTGTAACTCTTCCTAATTTCCTTCTATTATTTTGTGTTAACATAATTTGCTCTTAAAAATGTCGGCATACGGTGGTAGAAGTGTCGCTTTGTAACTCTTCCTAATTTGCTTCTATCTATTTTATTCCGTTTTAACATAATTTGCTCTTAAAAAATGTCGACATATAGGGTGGTGGAAGCATTTCTATTGTCTCACGTAAGAGTGGTGGAAACACATCTGAATTGCCTATGTTCCACTTGAAAATTCACAAAAAAACTTTTGTGCTTCTATTCATGTCTAAGAAAAACAAGCTTTTTTCTAAGAGAAGTTTCTCTACCTCCGCTGTATGTGTATCACACAAAACATGGATGCAGGACTATTTTTATACCTCCTCAATTCTCTTTATTTTATATTCTTTTTACTCCACCTGAAAAATAGAACCTTTCCAAGGCAGAATGGAGAAGTCTAAATAAGGGTGGTTTTAGAGTGGGGTTTTGGAATGAGCAAAGAAAAACATACAGTTCCACGTGGAACAACGCATAGCTTGATAATTATTTCAGATGTGTATTCACACACGTGGTGGAATAGAGTAATTAAAAAAAAAAAGAAGGTTCGACCGGTGCTTATTCCCCCGATTTTAACTTGAAAGTACAATTATATAGGTGAATGAGTAAAGTAGTCGTGGAATCCCCGTATCTTACAAAGCAAGGGTTCGATAAAGTTACAACTGAATTTCAACTAGTTTAAACTGGCCAAAGCTTTATATGTTCACCCCAAAGGGGTTGAGCTTTGGACTTCCACCTCAAAAGACCAAAGCCAAACCACTTCACTTACGAGTCATAAAATAGAGTAAAAATTCCGCCTCAAGAGACCAAAGCCAAACCACTCCACTTACGAGTCGTGGAATAGAGTAAAAATTGCTACAAATAAAATATGACTTGGTACAAGAGCATTTGCTTGGTCGAATGAAGAATGGTCTTGAACATTGATCTTTGCAATTTTTATTCTAAGAAAATATCACTAGAGCGTGAAACGTGATCTGACGCAAAGGGGAAGGGTCAAAATTCAAGCCAAGAAGACATGCCACTTGCTGATAGACCTCACACATGGAAAGATTTGGCCCCCTTTCGAGTAACTTTTTCACTTTTTAGATGATCTGAAAGCAATGAGGCAAATGGACTGGTGCCCCTAAGCACCAATCCATTCGGGTGACCTAAAATTCAACCAAAGTATTTTAATATTTTTTTATCTAAGGATACAAAAATATAAAAAAAAAACAAAGTATTTTAATATTTTCTTTATATAATGACATAAAATTTAAAAAGCCTGCAAAATTAAACACGGTGCAACTGCAATCACTATTTGTGGGATTTCCTTGTATCAAATGTTTATTAAAATCATATCAAATGCAATCCTATGTAAATATTATTTGTGGGATTTCATAACATTCTTTTTTCAAATGTTTATTAAAATCATATCAAATATTACTATTATTTGTGGGATTTCATAATTTTGTTTTTCAAATGTTAATAAAATTCATATTAGATATTAGTACGCTTCCATATATTATGAGAGCGTTTGTGGGATTTCATAATTTTTTTTTCTTCAAATGTTTATTAAAATCATATTCAATATTACTAAGCTTAATATATGAGAGCAAGTGATAATTGATCCTCACAATTGAATAAACAAAATATTGCATTCAATATGAGCTATCAAAAAAAATCTCATCATTTCATCATTGTACATGTGGAAAATTTAATTGCAAGTAGTCAACATCTATCGAGCTTAAAAAAACAATTTTTTTATTATGTACACCTAAATTTAATGATCCAAAGTCTGTTTCTTTAGTGATTCAAAATTTGGCTAGTGAATTTTCATATACACCTAAATCCGACGATCCAAAGTTCATTTTTGACCACCCAAAATCCGATCACTAAATATCTACATGCTTTTAGAACACTTTTTAGGTGACTCAAAAAATAATCTCCGACCACCCAAAAATAGGATTGTATCAAATGTTTATTAAAATCATATCAAATGCAATCCTATGTAAAGATTATTTGTGGGATTTCATAACATTCTTTTTTCAAATGTTTATTAAAATCATATCAAATATTACTATTATTTGCGGGATTTCGTAACATTTTTTTTCAAATGTTTATTAAAAATCATATTAAATATTAGTACGCCATATATGGAGCGTTTGTGGGATTTCATAATTTTTTTTTTCAAATGTTTATTAAAATCATATTCAATATTACTAAGCTTAAGATATGAGAGCAAGTGATAGTTGATCCTCACAATTGAATAAACAAATATTGCATTCAATATGAGCTATCAATAAAAATCTCATCATTTCATCATTGTACATGTGGAAAATTTTATTGTAAGTAGTCAACATCTATCGAGCTTAAAAAAACAATTTTTTTATTATGTACACCTAAATTTAATGATCCGAAGTCTATTTCTTTAGTGATTCAAAATTTGGTCACCGAACTTTCATGTACACCTAAATCCGACGATTCAAAGTTCATTTTCGACCACCCAAAATTCGATCACTAAATATCTACATGCTCTTAGAACACTTTTTAGGTGACTCAAAAAATAATCTCCGACCACCCAAAAATAGGATTGTATCAAATGTTTATTAAAATCATATCAAATGCAATTCTATGTAAAGATTATTTGTGGGATTTCATAACATTCTTTTTCCAAATGTTTATTAAAATCATATCAAATATTAGTATTATTTGTGGGATTTCATAACATTTTTTTTTCAAATGTTTATTAAAATCATATTAAATATTATCATGCTTCCATATATTATGAGAGCGTTTGTGGGATTTCATAAATTTTCTTTCCTAAGCTTAATATATGAGAGCAAGTGATAATTGATCCTCACAATTGAATAAACAAATATTGCATTCAATATGAGCTATCAAAAAAAATCTCATCATTCATCATTGTACATGTGGAAAATTTTATTGCAAGTCGTCAACATCTATCGAGCTTAAAAAAACAATTTTTTTATTATGTACACCTAAATTTAATGATCCAAAGTCTATTTCTTTAGTGATTCAAAATTTGGTCACTGAACTTTCATGTACACCTAAATCCGACGATCCAAAGTTCATTTTTGACCACCCAAAATTCGATCACTAAATATCTACATGCTCTTAGAACACTTTTTAGGTGACTCAAAAAATAATCTCCGACCACCCAAAAATAGGATTGTATCAAATGTTTATTAAAATCATATCAAATGCAATCCTATGTAAAGATTATTTGTGGGATTTCATAACATTCTTTTTTCAAATGTTTATTAAAATCATATCAAATATTACTATTATTTGTGGGATTTCATAATTTTTTTTTTCAAATGTTTATTAAAATCATATTAAATATTAGTACTCTTCCATATATTATGGAGCGTTTGTGGGATTTCATAATTTTTTTTTCTTCAAATGTTTATTAAAATCATATTCAATATTACTAAGCTTAATATATGAGAGCAAGTGATAATTGATCCTCACAATTGAATAAGCAAATATTGCATTCAATATGAGCTATCAAAAAAAATCTCATCATTTCATCATTGTACATGTGGAAAATTTTATTGCAAGTCGTCAACATCTATCGAGCTTAGAGAAACAATTTTTTTATTATGTACACCTAAATTTAATGATCCAAAGTCTATTTCTTTAGTGATTCAAAATTTGGTCACTGGACTTTCATGTACACCTAAATCCGACGATTCAAAGTTCATTTTCGACCACCCAAAATCTGATCACTAAATATCTACATGCTCTTAAAACACTTTTTTAGTGACTCAAAAAATAATCTTCGACCACCCAAAAATAGGATTGTATCAAATGTTTATTAAAATCATATCAAATGCAATCCTATGTAAAGATTACTTGTGGGATTTCATAAAATTCTTTTTTCAAATGTTTATCAAAATCATATCAAATATTACTATTATTTGTGGGATTTCATAACATTTCCAATGTTTATTAAAATCATATTAAATATTAGTACGCTTCCATATATTATGAGAGCGTTTAAGGGATTTCATAAATTTTTTTTCTTCAAATGTTTATTAAAATCATATTCAATATTCCTAAGCTTAATATATGAGAGCAAGTGATAATTGATCCTCACAATTGAATAAACAAATATTGCAATCAATATGAGCTATTAAAAAAAATCTCATCATTTCATCATTGAACATGTGGAAAATTTTATTGCAAGTCTTCAACATCTATCAAGCTTAAAAAAACAATTTTTTTATTATGTACACCTAAATTTAATGATCCAAAGTTTTAGTGATTCAAAATTTGGTCACCGAACTTTCATGTACACCTAAATCCGACGATTCAAAGTTCATTTTCGACCACCCAAAATCCGATCACTAAATATCTACATGCTCTTAGAACACTTTTTAGGTGACTCAAAAAATAATCTCCAACCACCCAAAAATAGGATTGTATCAAATGTTTATTAAAATCATATCAAATGCAATCCTATGTAAAGATTATTTGTGGGATTTCATAACATTCTTTTTTCAAATGTTTATCAAAATCATATCAAATATTACTATTATTTGTGGGATTTCATAACATTTTTTTTCAAATGTTTATTAAAATCATATTAAATGTTAGTACGCTTCCATATATTATGAGAGCGTTTGTGGGATTTCATAATTTATTTCCTTCAAATGTTTATTAAAATCATATTCAATATTACTAAGCTTAATATATGAGAGCAAGTGATAATTGATCCTCACAATTGAATAAACAAATATTGCATTCAATATGAGCTATCAAAAAAAATCTCATCATTTTATCATTGAACATGTGGAAAATTTTATTGCAAGTCGTCAACATCTATCGAGCTTAAAAAACCAATTTTTTTATTATGTACACCTAAATTTAATGATCCAAAGTCTATTTCTTTAGTGATTCAAAATTTGGTCACCGAACTTTCATGTACACCTAAATCTGACGATTCAAAGTTCATTTTCGACCACCCCAAAACCCGATCACTAAATATCTACATGCTCTTAGAACACTTTTTAGGTGACTCAAAAAATAATCTCCGACCACCCAAAAATAGGATTGTATCAAATGTTTATTAAAATCATATCAAATGCAATCCTATGTAAAGATTATTTGTGGGATTTCATAACATTCTTTTTTCAAATGTTTATCAAAATCATATCAAATATTACTATTATTTGTGGGATTTCATAAAATTTTTTTTTTCAAATGTTTATTAAAATCATATTAAATATTAGTACGCTTCCATATATTATGAGAGCGTTTGTGGGATTTCATAATTTTTTTTTCTTCAAATGTTTATTAAAATCATATTCAATATTACTAAGCTTAATATATGAGAGCAAGTGATAATTGATCCTCACAATTGAATAAACAAATATTGCATTCAATATGAGCTATCAAAAAAAATCTCATCATTTCATCATTGTACATGTGGAAAATTTTATTGCAAGTCGTCAACATCTATCGAACTTAAAAAAACAATTTTTTTATTATGTACACCTAAATTTAATGATCCAAAGTCTATTTCTTTAGTGATTCAAAATTTGGTCACCGAACTTTCATGTACATCTAAAACATCTATCGAACTTAAAAAAACAATTTTTTTATTATGTACACCTAAATTTAATGATCCAAAGTCTATTTCTTTAGTGATTCAAAATTTGGTCACCGAACTTTCATGTACATCTAAATCCGACGATCCAAAGTTCATTTTCGACCACCCAAAATCCGATCACTAAATATCTACATGCTCTAAGAACACTTTTTAGGTGGCTCAAAAAATAATCTCCGACCACCTAAAAACATATCCATGTACTACCGCTATGAGCAATGCATAATAGAGATATCGTCGTGCATTGTGAATAACACATTCTAGATCTCACTATTTAATTTGTACTATGCAGCAGCGGCGTCTGAAGCGAGCCTAAAATACATGTTTCAGTTTCATGACATGGATCAAGAATAACCGCCGGATCTATGTGAATTCTTATGTGCACATGTAAAATTTTGATTGGCCAAAGCACAACTGAAAGGATCTGATTCGAGGAGAAAGTGTTCATGATAAAAGAGTTCCATCTTGTATATAAATTCGAAGACGGGCACATCCTGCTTCTAATGATTTCTGCAATATTCGAATTTCTTTTCCATTTGAAGACTCATTCGTGATCGCTCGATGCTTATGCTCTTTAATTAGTCGGAGGTACTCGAAGAAGACAGCCGTACAGCAGTCGTTCCTGCACCCGCCCCGGCATTTACATTGTAGAAAGCCATCTGTTCATACGTCGGGCACGACTCTGGAGTCTGCAATATTCACTCTTTCCCTTTACACACGAGAACGCTTGCTCGCATTGTGCCTTTTGCATCAGAATCTTGTACCTCGCATCAGCTTTTCGATGACCCAACTTTCTCCTCTATTTCGATGACCCAACTTTCTTCTCTCTTTAACAAGGTGTCCCCTGACTCCTCTCTCTCTCTCTCTCTCCCCCGAGTGCCCACCGCCCCGGTTTCTCAAAATTCTTTAAACATCATCATCGTCACACACAGAACTCTCTCTCTCTCTCTCTCTCTCTCTCCCCCAAATCCTGTTGCGGATCAGCCCATGTAGTTGCGTTCCAAGCGGCGATATCTCAAGTTTCAGTGTTTTCGTCATGAGCACGATGAATGGAAAGGCTTATCTTTCCATCTTGCAGAAAGTTAACGAACAATGACGAGGGGAAGACCTAGAAAAGGGAAGCAGAACCCAACAGAACCAGAGAGCGACGGATTTTTTGCAACATGATCATTTATGCTACGTTGAGAACTTCTCCAAGTATCCTTCATTATATATTGTCAGTAACGTACTCGTATTTTTTTAGCAATAGACGTTTCAAGCTGAAGAAACATGGTGCTGTTGCCATGCGAGTCGTACATCTTGAGCTACAGATTTCTCTTGTTTCCCCTATTTGTGCTGTCCCCGTGCGTAATAGGAGTCAGAGGTTTAGGTTCAATGTCCTCTGCAGCTGCAGCGTATGGCGGCAATGGACCTGCATTTTGTAGTCTTCATAGTTCAAATGATAGCAGAGTTGGTGCGGTACACTGTTATGGAAGTGACGCAGCATCTGTGTATGGGGCTCCCCTCCGGCTCGCACTATCTGGCGTTACTGCTGGAGATGGGTTTGTATGCGGGCTAACTGTTGTCTCTCGGTTGCCATACTGCTGGGGGAACAATGTGTACGTTCAACAAGGAACACCAGCCTCTAGAGGTCCCAACATTACCTATTCTGAGATCTGTGCAGGTGACAACCATTTATGCGCAACTAGAGATTCCTCTCAAGATCTGTTAGCGGTTGATTGTTGGGGCTATAACATGACGGGGTCTTTTGTCCTAGGGGCGTCCTTATTTTCCATCACGGCAGGCTCTCTTTTTTCTTGCGGATTATTTGCAGCGAACAGGACACCTGTCTGCTGGGGAGATGAGACAGGGAGTCGTATTATAAGCGAGACTCCCAAAGGGGCACAATTCATATCATTAGCAGCAGGAGGTTATCATGTATGTGGAATTTTGGAGGGTAGCCGAGGTGCATTGTGCTGGGGGAGAGAACTTAAACCACAGAATGGGTCCCCAGGTGTTTCCCAGTTCACATTGTTAGTGGGTGGGAGGTTTCATGCGTGTGGACTACTTGTCTCTCAGGAAACGGTCTCATGTTGGGGTCTGATAGACCCACCAAACAGCACTCCACCTCCTCAGACTTCTCGATTCCTGAATATGGTAGCAGGTGATTATTACACATGCGGTATTCCTCTTGGTAGCTTCCAGCCTCTTTGTTGGGGCTCACAATTCCCTGCCATCCTTCCTACAGGCGTCCTACCTCCAGTGAACTGCATGCTGTGTGCTGACAAATGTCCGTCATCCTGCACCAACAATAGTCACCATTCTAAATCATTCCAGACTTTGATCATCATTGGCGAACTAAGCATAGCAGTCATGGTTGTTGGTTGTGTCTTGTTCATGGCCATATTTCTGGTGCGATACAAACTTGCAAAGCTGGCAGCTGCCGTTCCTAGTGAGAACATGTCTATATCCGCAGAGAATCAAAGAAGTATTACTAACAAGAAAGAGGCACTTAATTCACCTTTCATCAAAGGAAAAATCAGGTCAGAGGTTGAAGAACCCAAGATGTTTAGAGCAGAGGTTTTTAGCTACCAGGCATTGGAGCAAGCTACTGGTGGCTTTGGAAAGGAATCTGAGGTGGGCAAAGGGAGCTTTTCAATTGTGTACAAGGGAGTGCTTGATGATGGCCGTGTGGTTGCAGTGAAAAAAGCTGTGACAGTTACCAACCAGCAGCAGAAAGGTGCAAATGAGTTTCGAAATGAGCTTGATCTTCTATCACGGCTTAACCATGCTCACCTGTTAACTCTTTTGGGATTTTGTGATGATCAAGAAGAGAGACTTTTGGTGTATGAATTTATGTCAAACGGTACTTTGCACGAGCAATTACATGGAGAAAATGGTTACCAGCTTGGTTGGATAAGGCGGGTAACTATTGCAGTTCAAGCTGCTCGGGGTTTGGAATACTTGCATGGATATGCCTGCCCTCCAGTTATTCATAGGGATATAAAATCATCGAACATCCTTCTTGATGATGATTGGAATGCCAGGGTATCAGACTTTGGTCTTTCATTATTAGGACCTGTGGACAGCGACTCACCCTTGTCTGAGCTCCCTGCAGGCACCTTGGGCTATTTAGATCCAGAATATTATAGGCTTCACTACCTTACCACCAAGAGTGATGTATACAGTTTTGGAGTATTACTCTTGGAGATTATGAGTGGCCGCAAAGCTATTGACATGCAGTATGATGAGGGAAACATTGTTGAGTGGGCTGTTCCTTTGATCAAAGAAGGACAGGTACAATGTGTATTAGATCCGAGGCTTGAGGTGCCACTGAATCTAGATGCTGTGCACAAGGTTGCCCGAGTAGCAGCACGCTGTGTAAAAATGAGAGGAAAGGATCGTCCTTCAATGGACAAGGTTACGACATCATTGGAGAGAGCTCTTGCTATGTTAATGGGTACATACTCGGATGCACAACCCTTTTTGCCATCTGAGGTGGTGCTGGGAAGCAACCGCCTCCATTGCAAATCATCACGGAAATCCTCATGCAGGTCGACCTTTGATGTGGATTCGGAGACCACTGAGGAGCATCAAAGTCTAAGAAATCCTTCCTTTGTCACTTTCCCTAGTATCAATTCCTCCATGAGAAGGGTCTCCCTTTCCGATAATGAAGCAAATAGAACCCTTGAGGCTGTAATTCATAATGATAATGCAGAAGTCTGGCAGCATCAACAACTTAATCATGATGCTTTCTCTGGCCATGTATCAGAGATCTATCCAGCTTCTCCTCAGCAGCTGTTCTTGAGCTCAAATTTTTAAGAATTGATGCTCTCTCAATATTTCAAAAGG
Organism: Ceratopteris richardii; assembly: GCA_020310875.1. NCBI lineage: Eukaryota > Viridiplantae > Streptophyta > Polypodiopsida > Polypodiales > Pteridaceae > Ceratopteris > Ceratopteris richardii. The sequence goes on along the minus strand of CM035424.1, from coordinate 173,455,350 downwards.
ATATAGTTTGGTAATTTTATTTTTTTCAGCTTCTCAACAGGCTAGCAGATAGATGGATTTCTCTTTATGTACAGTGAAGGGTTTGGGTCCTTATGTTTTTTATGATTTCTAATAAGTGTAATCTTAATAAAAGGACTATTGAAACTGAATGTCTGGTCTTTGAATGGTTGATCTCATGTCAAATATGCAATAACGGTGTGATTTGGATGGATAATGATTGATACTTTGCTTTATAGCATGTTCATGTTGTAGTCTGGGGTTGAAGGACGCTTTTGATGAAAATCAGAGAAGTACCCTTTTGGGAAAGAGGCAGAGCATAAGGATATGTTCATAAGATTTGGCACTAAAGGATCTACAATTCAAAATCTGCACTGGCCTATGCTGGTGAAAAACAGGCTGACAAGCTTGCTGTTAATAGGGGCCATATTGCTGTATGCATTCTAGTAAACTTTTGAAGTCAAATATTTTTACCCTCCATATAAAGCATAAAAAGAGCAAAGAGGCTGCTAAAAGAGCTGTCACCAGGCAGCAGTTTCTAGCTCTGCTTTTCCTATTTATTTTTCTTTATCTCAAATTATTTGTTGACCTGGAGCGTCTTTTAAAGACAATGGATATTTGGTCTATGTGGGCCATAGATGGGTGGGCGATTGGGACTGACAAGTCTAGCAAGGATGATTGAAGGTTAAAGAGTCTTGAACATACGTGGAATGGTTATTGGATGACCATGTGGTTGGCTACATATGTACATGATGGATTTTTGAGGTCCTTTGGTACTAAATTGTCAGATTTGTGGTGCTTATGATGATTGCAGCAATTTTCTTGATGTGATGAGTTTCTTTATTAAGGAACAAAAAAGAAATTTAAAAGCCATTTATGAAAGTTTTCGCTTAACTGCAACGGTTTTCGTGCTTGCTTCACCCTTTAGGTATACTTATTTGTGTCAAAAGTTTGAATGTAAGAGAGACACAAGTGTCTCCTTCAGCACTGCTGAATTCCCAAACATTTGGGAGATCTTGAGACCTGGAGATTGACGTGCATTTTAGTTCTATGTGGCAGTCGGTAGAGGTTTGTGCCAAAAAGAGGCCAGTTAGAGGGAATTATTTGTGTATGAATTTTTTGAAGCTTGTATTTTGTATGGAGGAATTTGATTTGTGTTGAGAGTTGCTCTGGGAGCGTTCAAGTGGGTGTTTCGAGTTGGTGATAGTTGCTTTTGCAATTCTGCCACTCAGTTTCTCTTTTGCCGTTCTTTCTTGAAAAGTGTTCTGAATCGCTAATTGCCGATATTCATGCAATTTCATTGATCAGATAGCTATATGTAATATGGACTCCTATACATGCACCGGAATTCGGTTTCTATCCATTTGGTGATCTGACTTTGGATTCTTTTTGAGTCTACTGGAAGCTGTTCCTGTTATACTTGTTTTTCTTATTGCAATAATAAAAAGTTATATTGTAAATGGTGCTAAACTTGGTGGCCAATATAATACTGATGTGTCACATGGGAGCATTCCAGTTTTTCTTTCTTTTCCATCTTGGGCAGGTATTCAGGAGATTGAGATCCCATTGGCCTGTTGACTAGTATGCCGGTATGAGTCATCCTATCCTCTTTAATAATTGGATTATATTCCTATTAAAAGAGATGTTGAGTGTCTAGTTAGTTTTTAGTGAAAGTATTACTCACATATGTGCATTAATCAATGATAAGTGCCGGTCGATTCATTTCATACAAATACTTCACACCACATATCTTATCAGCAGATTATTCATTGAACGAGGTTAAAATTGGAATTTTCCTGCTGGCAGATACTTTTGTCAAACAAATTTGGAACTCTGCATAGTACTATCTGCAGTATACGACCCTGTGGATTGTCATTGTTCCCTCAGTTACTTAAAAGGATTTATGCCTGAATCAAGAGCATTGTTTATGCTTTTTGTCAAAAGAAGCTAGAAGTTTCACAACCAGCGTTTTGTGTAGTATGCATCAGTGTTTACATTTTTTCTTATGCATGTAGTTGGTTTGTTAATTCATGATGACTAATTATACTTCGGAGAAAATATGCTATCCTTGTTGACATGAGGTACTTTTCTAGAAGCTAGTGCTATCCACAAGCATGGATCACTCTTAAATCATGTTCTTATCATTTCCACTGCAGTTCATCTTTCCCCCACTGTGATTGTTTCTTGGGGTTGACCTGATCTCTCTTTATTTTGCCTGATGTTATTATTATTACTATTCTCAAAGCACATTATCTGGCATTTTTGAGCTGGCTTTAATCGTGAAATAGAGAACCGCCAACTGATGCACACCACTAAAGAGAACGGATTTGTCAATCAGTACACCCATAACCGCACCTACACTCTGGATTTGTTTAGAAATGTTCATTGAACAGTGTTTTCACCATTCGCTCCATATCATTTCACTCTATACACTGCAATGGTGCTCGAATTCAACCTCAGCTTAGGTTTTGTCAGCTTGATCAGAAGTTTCCTTTTTTTTTTTTGTTTTTTGAGTAAATAAACAATAGTGTTTCTACAAATGATTAAAATGATGAATGACAAAGCAGTTTAGAGAATCTACACATGCTCTTATTTGTTCGACTCAGTTTACGGGAAGATTACCATGGAGGAAAACGATTTGGAGTGCTCCATCGAAACTATGATACCTGCCTCTTCCATTATTTTGTTCTTCTTTTTTCCAGCTTTCACGTCTCTAATGTGCTGTGAACCAATAGACAGCCATGTTGAATCACGAGTTGTCTAGATGCTCTTGGAGAACCATTTGATCTTTGACATCTGTTTATACTTTGGTGACGTCATGGATATCTATCCTTATATGTTATCCTGTGCATTTGTTGAAAAATAACCAGTCATTCAAGAAAATCATCGGCAGTTCCAATCACCAAAACACCTGGCTTGAATGTCTCAATCGTTTCTCAAGCTGCATGCATCTCTATTTGGTTTTCATTAGCAGATAATATTGTAATTCGTTTTCTTCTTTTACCAAACAACGTATTGCTTAGATGATTCTGAAAATATTGGAAGCCACTTTAGTTTAGACGATTTTTTTCATCATTTCTTATGCTTCAGTATGGTTTTGGCTAGGTTTTCATATAAGGAATACGCCTGGTTCATGAAAATGTTTGCTTCTTGGGAAAATATTTCGAGTCATTAAGTTCTTTTGCATATCCTAGAGAAGCTGTGTATATCCAATAAAAAAATCATGCGTGCTTCTCATTCATGGTTCTTGAACTTCCAGGCTCATTGAATATACATGAACAGAGATCATACTAAATTTAAAAGTGACTTTCTATGCTGAAGCAACTCTGATGTCAACGCCAACCAAACTTTAGGCCATCATTAGCTTTGAGCATTTGTTTACTCTTGATTTGTTTGTCCTTGGGAATTTGTTTCTTTTTTGCAATATACTTTTTGCCATTTGGCTTAAGTTCTATATTAGTCTCTATCATTGAGATCGTGGCATGTGCATTTGAACCCTTGAAGCCCTAACTGTAGTGCACATTTTTTCTTACTGCAACATTACAGTTAAGAGTGTGAGAACGGATTACATTATCGAAAATTTTGTCCAACATTGCATCACGGCAGAACTTGATGGTTTGATGTTCAACAAGCCAGGAACATTATTGGGCTACGGATAATATAATTTCTTTTCTAATTTCTCTGGTAGTTGAGTGTATGTTCACTTCTTGCATATCCTATCATTTTGTTGTACGAAATGTTCCTTTTAATTTTTAATGGTTGAGTCTATGTTCGCTTCTTGCGGATGCTATCCTTTTATTCTAAGTGATGTTACCGTTGTGAGACTTGCTAACACTAGAGTTGTACTAGGACACTCCTGTCTTGAAATTGTCAACTTTTAATGATTTTTCCTAGGCGATAGGTTGATGATTTGGGTAATCCAATGCTTCGACTTTGTAGAGTAGGCCAAAAAGATTGAAGTTGCATGTTTTTGAACCTTTTAAGCCGAATGCTAAAAGTTCACATATGTCTATGGTGGGTCAAAATGTTGAGAACCATTAAAATCTAATCTAGGCATGAAATATCTTACGGTTTGATGTAATTTTTTTCATTTTTTGGGGGCATCCAACATTAATAATCTTGTTGCAAATGTTTAAAAGTTGTAGCACACATTTTTGCATGCAACAATGCTCTCTTCTATAGTTGAAAACCTCAAAAATTTCTGACATTTCATAGTTCAACCCTCTTGTAGATGTCATACATCTCAACATAGTCACATTAATATCCATCCTACAAAAGTCAAATGGTAGCACATTGGATTAATGTCTCCCTGGTGTCACATGATTTGCACGGATTTTGAGTTCTTTGTTGGATGTGTGAGTGGGTGAGGAAGCACGAATAGAAATACACACAAGAGTGAAGAAGGAGATCGACACACCAAGAAAGGTGATGGTTGGAAGAACTATCTACTGATAGATGATTAGTAATATGAGAATGAGTAGTGAGAGCTACAACCACATATGAGTCTATTGTGTATATGTGGTTACACGCGGATAAAACTTCTAGCTAGCACTAGAGTAAAAAGTACCCATGTATAGGGAAATGATTCTCATCAAAAATACTCAAGGGACATGTAAGTGTAACAAGTCTCCATAGAGCGAATGATGTGAACACATACATGGAGTGACAAATCAGCCCCCACATGGTAATAAACCTAAAGCTTTGCGAAAAGCTTCAAACTTTCCCATGAAAGTGTGGAGCATAAGAAGCAAACCACTAGGCTAAAGTGAAGAAGTGGCAGATAGGTTGATTGCACAAGTAACTAGAGTAATTGGTTGTAGTTGTGTGTACTTTTTGTCTTAAAGGGTTACAATAAATATTTAATCTTATTCTTGCAAACAAAAACTATTGCAATCTTGTACTTTAATCAAGTCACAAAGACTTCCAATGCAACATGTCTTTCTCTATCTTCTCTACTCTTCTCCTAGAAATGCTTAAGCCCCTTGTAACTAAATAGTTCCCCCAAAAAAATTTGGTACACCCGAGGGAATAAGGCAGCTTGACCATAGGGAAAAAAGGCCAATCACAATTCTCAAGTGAAGGAGGAAGTACATAATACAAATTTAGGAGGTAACTTTCCCTTCTCCTTGGAATTCATCTTAAGCCCACAAAAGAGGATGCATAGCTCATGATCGCAACCCAGTCACAAACTTTTGGAATCTCTTTTAAAAACACAAGAAGGAAACTTGTAGTTCAACTATTCCCCATTCATCCGCATCATCCATAGGGAACATGGAAGCCCAAGTAGACTTAGAAACCTTACTATCCCAATTAAACATAAAGTTCTCCTCCTTTAGAGGACTAGCGCATGAGGATCTTGATAGCATGTCAAAATGTTTTTATCTTGTGTGAAAGAAAGGGGCTAATGGGAAGGGAAGATGCTTCTAAAATTCAAAACAAAAACTCAAAAATTTGATTTTTTCAGTGGATAGTAACCTTGGTCAGGGTGAAAATAACCAAAACCACATCACAGACTCATTTGTAAAGTGCAAGTGTCGTGAGAGTAGTCATTGGCGATCTATATCATGAGAATTTCCAATACTTGAAACAACTTACCCACTCAAATTTAAATCTTGAAAATTTGTGGAAAGGATCATTGAGATGAGACCTAAACTTTGATATATTTAAAATCACCAACAAATATGCATCAAGGTAGAAACAATACCACCCAAGTGCCATGAGTTACATTTTAGCTAAAAGGGAGATACTTTCTATAATCCATGCACATAGATTGATAGAGGAGTGCACAAGGGTGACATACATAAGTGCAAAATTTGAAATAAGTTAGTAAAACTCCAAGTACTGTGACATGGGTTGAGTTAGGTAATGCGATACTAGATTCTCGTGTGTCATTGATACTTTGGAAGGTGTTGTGTATCACCAACACCTCACTCTTGATGTGTATAGCCAATACATAAGTATCATGTGTCATGGCTGATTGAGTATCATCATGTGATACTCAAGTATTGAGTATCGTGTATCGCCTTGTAGTTGGTATTGTGTATCATTGATGCCTTCCCAAGTATCATCTATTGTGAGACCCCATGTGTCATATAACCCTTTTAGTCATGCATCATTATCATATTTATTCAAGTATCATGTATCACCAACACCCCTTCCATTGTCATGTATCTCTGATACTCCCACCAAGTGTCATGAGTCATCCCACTGAGGTATCATGTATGATTTGTCCCTAAGTGTTATGTATCATCCAAAATTCAATTATCATGTAACATGTATCATGGACTATAGGTACCATATTGTGGTCTCAAGTGTCATGTATAGTGAAATTTGCAAGTATCATATATCGTGGACTTCCAGAACCCAATCATGTTTATACCAAAAAATGATACTTGAGGAGTTAAGAAAAAATAATCAAATCACATTCAAAACATAGATACACTAAGATCCTAAGACTTGGGAGAAAATTAGAAAGGAGAACATACTTGTGAATGCACTTGAGGTCAAGATGTGTCTTAGGAGGCAGAAGAAGCATCGTTTCCTCAGTCGAGAGTATAACCCAAAACAACCCACATTTAGCTTATTCTAATATCTCTAGTGATTCAAAGATTGACTAAATGACTACTCAAAAGATATGCATACCCCTATATTTTCCACTAAAGTGATGTCTATGATGGAAGGGGAGTGTAGGAACTCCTTGTAGAATGTATCCACAAATCTGCAAGGAATGCCTATATATCTTGATGGGATTAATAGATCTGTTGGAAATCTAAGTGATTCAAGAGCTACAAAATAACATAAAGACTAGTAGTTGAAGGTGGATTTTACATAGATAGAAGAGTCAATTTGTATTCAATTACTGAACAACCTAAAAAGATAAATGACGTGAGAGAGATTGAAGAAACTCATAATCATACCAATGTGGGTAATGCAAAAGTGGCCACTCTGCAATGGAAACCAATAGTGGTGAATATCTTATGAGTTGATAGGACTCCTCATGATGATGATGTGGTAGACATCTATCTAATTGCTAGTCATAGATAAGTTATTGTAGGCAACTACACCTTATTCGGAAGTGTTGCCAACCTTGCTACCATTTATGAGTTGCATGATCCAAAACATTCTTCATAGGTCACTTACTTAGATCAAGACAGGATGAGATATTGGGAACTGACATAGTCTGAAAAAACTAGACTCAAATACATGGGTTTGTCAATGTTTCCTCTCAGGGATTAGGCAACTTCATCAAGCAATCCTTAGGGTCAACAATAAAGCCAGGGAAACCCTAACCTAGGTCAATACCACTAGAATAATGTCCCTCAAAGACCTCATGTGCATTTCTCAATCCCAAGAAATAACACTATGCCTAACCCTTAAATGGAAGTTGAGAGGATGAACATACCACCCTTTCTTTAGAGACCTCCATAAGGAAAAGGACAATGTGTGTGTCTTGTCATTCACTTCATTCCTTGACCACCAAATGGTGGCAAAAGATTAAGACCATCTCAAGTTGCTAAATGAATGAAGAATCATTATGATGGTTCTAGAGACCCATATGATCACATGGAGAATTTAAGCAAGTGCGACGAGTTGAGCAAGTAGATGAATTCTTTATTCAATATGAAGCATTTAGAATTACCTTGGAACAAATTTGGCTTGGTTCCAACCATTGAATCATGATGGATTTGCCAACATTGAGTGGTTGTTGGAAGAATTCATTGGTGAGTTTGCAAAGAGAGGGATTAAAAACAATACCTCTTCTTTAATCCATAACTTCAAACAGGCAAATAATGAATCTATAAGGCTAGCAACAAGAATTTTTAAGGAGTATGTTGATCATTGCCCAAAAATTGAAAGGCCTACCCAACCAAAAATGATTTCATTGTTTTTTGGATGATTTAACTAATGAAGGCTTGATAACCTTGGTATGTTTCAAATAGTTAGAATCTTTGGACACTTGTCTCAAAGAATGCATAGATTTGGAGGATAATCCTGCCAATAATCTAAAGATTCCTTAGACGTCATTGAAACCTGAAGATGCTTCTATCAGTGTATCTGTTCACTCTATTAATGTGGAGGAATTGACAGAGTTGGTAGCTAAGAAACTTGGAACACAAAATCAGTCCCATATTATCCAAAGAACCCTTCCAAAGCTCCATCAACTACTCAAATCAATGTGATTAAAGTAATTGAGCCCTATAGTAGTGATAAAGAGTACATGGTACCTTTTAAAGCTATAACAAGAGGGCCAAGGTAGAGACCCTTAATGAACATATGTCAAAAATCTCAAAAAGTAAAAAAAAGGGAAGAATCTTCACTGATCATGGTAGAAGATTTAGAAGAGTTGTCTAAAAACTTTAAGAAGAGGAAAGCTCAAAAATGGAAAACTAGAAGGGAAAAGATTAGAGTAAGTGGATGAAGGAACTAGTTGAAGAAAAGAAAGTCATTGATAACTAAGGAATCTACATAGGATATTCAAACAAAAGAAGAAACAGATGTGGTAAAAGAAGAGCACATGCAGGAACAAGAAAGATTGATTCTAGCAGACCCCATGCTTTGCAAATGATGCTAAAAGCCTATTAGTCAAGAATAGCGAGAAAACCTAGTCTAGTGCAACATGATAGATGTTACCCTAGAGGAGACCTAGAAAAGGATATATTAGAGTTATGCAACAAACTACTTGAGGTTTCTTAGACCACACTAGAAAAATGTATACCAATCATTTTGGAAATAAGAATTGCCACGAAACAAATTCAAGAATTTCTAGAAGATTACTACCATGCGAGAGAGTACAAAAGGAACCAGACCTAGCCAAAGGGGAATTAGGGTGGGAGACCAATGAAATTGATCCTTCAATCATGGAAGTAGAAGCATCATGGCCACAAGATCTTTGGGCCAATGTCTAAGAAGACGGATGGAAAAAACACTAAAGGGGATCTCCTCCCTTTGTTGAATTGGACACTTCTTTGATGATTGGCAAGGAGGTAGAACTATACAACCTATCTTATCAAGGATTTGATATAGATGATGCCATTAACCTAACCATACTTCCAAATTACTTGCATGAGTATGAACAAAAAATTGATTTCTTCCATGCTCCCATGCTAAAATGTAAGGATAATAAGTCATTGGAGGAAGTTTCTAGAACTATAAGAGAGTTGAAAAAAGCCAAAATATATTGATGATTGACCTTATAAGAACTATTACAATTCAAACCAAACCTCCACTATGGGAAAAACTAGCCACCTAGATTAAAATATAGGTTCACAGCCTTGAAGAAAATGAGAAGGCTAAGGATCAAACTACTACAATGAAAATACATCTAGAAAAAGTAGGAAATTTCAATGAGGGTGATGATGGAAATACATGTCTTCCAATTACATATAGAGGTTACATGACTAGATCCATACTAGATACAGGTAAAGGACTCAGAATTACCAGCAAAGAAATTTGGGGAAAGTGGGGAAAACCTACACTAAGACCTACTAGAATGAAATTGCAAAGGCAGACAACTATGTAGAATGCCCACTTGGGTTACTAGAAAATCTAACCTTGACAAATTGTGGAGCAGAGTTTGAACATACCCTAGCCATATGTCAATTTGACAAAGTGGGCAATTATGAAATGATATTAGGAAGACAATTTATGTGCCAATTGAAGGTAATGTGAGATTGGGGAAGAGATGATATATACCTTCAACATCAAGGTACCACAACCAAGATAAATCTCTTGAGTTTCTCTTATAGGGATGTTCCCCCTATTCAATGGAATCCCATCCATAAAGAGAAAATATGACATGTCAATCCATAGTGTAGGATCTAGCAACCAATCTTGGATGAATGAGGAGACTCAGTTATGGATTTTCAAAGCTAACTAAGAGGAGAAAAGGGGGCTCCAATGTTGGAAACCCAGGATTATAGAAGAAATACCAATAGAGGATCCAACTTATATGCATCAAATATTTCGGAGAATGAAGAAATGGATCAACATAGAGATTATTTTGAAGTACTTGAACACTTTAGGAGATATGAATTATAAGAGAGAAAAATTATATTCAAATGCCTAAGTGAGAGCACAAGAAGGATTAGCATACGATAATAAGGAAAAAACAAAGAAAATAATAGTAACCTGAGAGAAGGAAGAGGATAGATGCACTTTCATTGGGAAAGAGGTCTTGAGAGAGGAAGAAAATGAATTAATGGAATTTTTAGGAGAGTGCCGTGATGTCATTGCATGGACATGTAAGGACTCGAAAGGAGTAGACCCAAAAATTTGCTCTCACCGAATTCCTATGACTCTAGGGGAAAAGCCTTCAAAGAAAAGACCTTACACTTATAATGATGTCTACTCAACCAAGATTAAAGAGGAGATATAAAAATTAACAACTTATGAGATTGAACATATAAAGTAGGTTTCTCCGTTAGTGATAGTACCCAAAAAGAATGGCAAACTTAGGGTTTGCATCAACCGAAAAAAATTTAATGCTGCCACCATCCAAGATAGTTACCCATCACCTATCACTGATCATCCTTTGAAAAGAGTGGCATGCAAGGAAGTGTATAGTTTCCTTGATGGGTTTTCAAGCTATAATCAAGTAGCCATCGCTTTTGAAGATTAGCACAAAATTGCTTTTGCTACTCAATGGGGTGTTATGCTTTAATGGTTATGCCTTTTGACCTAACAAATGCATCAGACACTTTCCAAAGATTGACGTACCATGTGTTCATGGAAAGAGTATGTAAGTTTTTGACGATGACCTTTTCACCTGCTCTTCCTAGAGATCTACTCACATACTTGAAGTAAGATGCATATCTAAAAAGGATCGACAATATTGAGTATGATTGAATCCCGAGAAATGTGTCTTTATGGTTTGACAAGGAAAAATATTAGGACACATAGTATTCAAAAATGGTATTTCTATAGATGAGGATAAAATCAAGGTAGAATTAGAATTTCCAAGACCAAATAATGTTAAGGACATGCAAGCCTTTATGGGCCATTGTGGATATTGTCATTGATTTATCCACATGTATGTTGTCATAATCAAATCATTATATGGGATTTTGACTCATTTCAAATGGAGTGATGAATGTGAACAAGCATTCAAGAGTCAAACAAGAGATTGAGTTCTACCCTAATATGGAGAGTTCCTAATTGGAACAAGCCATTCGACATTCATGTGGGTGCTTCCAATTTCGCCATTGGATGTATATTGGCACAACCAAAAAATGAAGGCAAGTTAGATCACCTTGTAGCAATTCCTTCTAGTTGTTCATTATTAGCCACATTTTTTTTCTTTGTATTTTTCTTCACTAACCACCTCCTGCTGGTCGACCAATTGATCCAACTCATCCCATCTTCCATCATCATTGGTTTCTATGTGAGGATCCACATTCATGGTGGATTGTTCTTGGTCCTCACAGGATTCTAAAGATGAACTCAAATTTGTCAATGCGAGCTCCTTGTATCATTCCATTTGGGACGATCTTTTACCCGTTTGAATCCTTTTTACTTCACTTGTTTGGTCATAGTGGTGACCTTGTACTTTGAGGTTCACATGTCGTTCCTTATATGACTGCATTGTGTGGAGGGATTCTTGTAACTCTTCTTCCATAATGGGTGGTGGTTGGCCCAAAGTTGTCCTTGGAATTGTGTGCATTCTCTTTGATGATGGAGTGGTGTCCACCACAATTTCTTCTCTTGAATGTAGTTCCTTTTGATCTTCTTGATAGCTTCAAGCCTCCTTCTCTAGCTTTCACTTCCAATTTTCACCTTTTGAATCTTCAAATATTGATTTATGTATAACTGCAACAGTTGGGGTCCTCCTTTCTTCAATTCTGATGACTCCTACTCTGATACCACTGATGGAGAGTGTTAATATCCAAAATAGCAAGTTATCCTTGATGTTAGAGCACCTCTATATCAAGAAAAACTCAAAGTCTCAACCAATTTTGGAAGACTAATGCCAAATTATCAAACTTTGAACTAACTGTGAAGAAACTGATTACTAAGAAAAGTCTGCTACACTTAATCCACTCATTGACTAACCAAATGTGTAAAGTTTTCAATTAAACTTTGTATAAGGTATGTCCTAAAGATTTTTCACCTTCTCCAAGTTAAAGCTTTCCAAAAGATTCATTAGATCTTGAGATTTGCTTCAAACAATGTACCTATGTCTGAAACTGCTCTTCTGTGTAGTCAACTTTGACACCTGCAACTTCTAATGCATGGTTCTCCAAAACTAGATCTTGTTTATTCAAATGCTTTTAGCCACAAGTAGCCCTTTCAAATTAAAGAATGAGTTCTTATTTGCTCAAAAATTTATAGTATGGAGGGAGATGTGATCAAAACATTGACCACCAAGATTGCGCTTGTTCATGTCTTCACTTCTTCACATTTACACACGTAAATGTTCCTACTCAAAATTCTCTAAGACTGATTATATTTAAACTCTCAGAACTTGTACAGAGGTCACTTAACTATAGAATAAGACTTTTACAAAAGCATTCCTCAATAGGATAAACACAGTTGGAACACTGAGCAAAAGATCGAGGTGCAACTTTCTTTTATTCAGAGAAATCTTACATTTGATTGATGATTCATATTCTTCTTACTTTCTATAGTCTGTAATGACTTCTAAAACTTATCTTTCATCATCCCTCTTTTTTTTAGTACATCTATATCAAGTATATATAGATGTTTACATCCCGACTCATCAAAGTTACAATGTCTTTATGAACTAATTACAAGATTAGTATACATGTATATACAAGTCTTCATCTTTTGATCATGCACTGAACTTCAAGCCTCATATGTTGATCTTTGCTTCATTCTTTAACTTCAAATCTTTGTCCTAATAACCAATTGTTGATTGTCTTGCACCAACATAACTGTCACGAATGGTGGTTGCATTGGCCTTTTTCAAGCTAATACAAACCCTAAGTTTTCGTTCTTCTTTGGTACTACTACCAAAGGTGAAACCCATTCGGTATGTTCAATTCTATATATAAATCCAATTGCTAATAACTTATCAATCTCCTCTTTGATCTTAGTCAAATATACATCATTCTAGGTTTACGGTCTTTGTTTCAAGGGTTTTGCATATGAAGTCATTGGAATCCTATGAGAACAAATAGAGGGATACACTCCTTTAAGATCTTTATAAGTCAAAGCAAATACATCTTTATATTCTCAGATTAGCTCTATTAGTTCGTGCTATTCTTCTATGGATACATCCTTACCTAAATACATGCATCTCTCTTCTTCAGCTTCCATACTTACTAGCACCTTTTTGGTTTGCTCCTTGTTGTCATAAGCTACTCCATCTTGAGCCTCTCTCTTAGGCATTTGAATAGCTATTTTCCTTTCTTCATTTTCATATGTCTTAAAATGTTTAGATACCTCAAATGATTCTTGATGGAACTCTTCTTGAATTTCATTTTTCTTCCTTTTAACATTTCCTTGATACTCTTCTATGGATAGTACTTTTGTGCTTACATGTATCTTCTTTTTCTATCTCTCTTAGATATTATTCTTTTAAATCGAATTCATGTTCCATTTCTATACTTTCATAGTCATCTCTCCATTCCTCTTCTACAACTTCATCTTCTTCTGCTTCTTGGAGAACTACCATGTATAGACTCACAACATATCCTTCCTCATCTACACATTCATTCATGCTTAATACCTCTTCATTCACACAAACATCTAGGGTGGCTAATATTTCCATCCATCCATGCGGCTCAAATGCTTCATCTGGAAATATTTATGGCATGTAAACAGGCTCTTCTATCGGTCTATAACTTTCATGTCCTACTGGCCAATCTTGTAGCCTCTCTTCCTCTTGTTTTGCTTCCTTACACATCCATAGTTGGGCATCCTCCTTCATCCAAGATTGGTCTCTTGATCCCACACTATGGTCATCTCATAATCATTTGCTTTTCCAAACAGACAGATCGCCAAAGTGTGTTCAAATTCCACTTCGCAAGTAGTGAGGGTTACCTTTTTGAGGATTCCTAAGGGTCTTTCAATGTGTCCGTTTGCCAATTGTATTTTCATTCGAGTGGGTTGTAGAGATGGCTTTTTCCGTTTTCCCCATATCTCTTTTGTCGCTATTGGTACTCCCGCTCGCGAGACTAGAATGGCTCTGATCATATATCCTCAGAATGTGATAAGAAGGCATGTATTTCCTTCATCTCCTTCACTGAATTCTCCCACCTTATCAACTGGAATTTTAATTGTGAGTGTCTTCTCCACTTTATCCTTCCTTATTGATTGGTTTGCTTTTTCCAAATTTAAATGTTTAGCTAATTTACTCCACAACTAGTTTAATTTGTAGCAACTCCTCTGGAGTTAAAGAACATCGAATCTTGGTTCCTTTTAACTCGGATAGTGTGTTTGAGGTTTCTTCTAGTGATTTCTTTTATTTTTCCCTTATTGTGGGTGGATGGAAAAAGTCGGATCTTTGTTCATATGCTCTCTAGTTTAGTTGGGAAGCATTGTCAAGATCATTCCTTCCTCTCTATTGTGGTCTAGGTTAGACAATCCCTCATAGTTCACTTTTGGTTCCAATGTCAATTGATTCTTAGAGGCATCTAACTCTTCAAATAGAGGGATTTCATTCTCATTCTTCTTCCGTCTGTCTTCCTAAACTCTGGCCCAAAGTCCATGTGGCCAGTTAGTCTCTACTTTAGGAATTAAAGTATTTCATTCTTCATTTTTGTAAATCCACTCTTCTTTCGTCTCCTGGTCTTGATTATTCTTCTTTGGTCATGGATTGAAAGTCTCTACACATCCTTGGAATTTTGCTTCAGATATTCTAGTCTTAGGAATGGTGGGTATAGATTTTTTTAGCCTGGTCTGAGCAATCTCGATTAATTTCTTGCATATTTCAAGTCTTTCTCTTTCAAGATCTCCTCTTGGATAGATTTTTTCATGTTTCTCTAGACTGGGTCTTATCTCTATCCTAGACTGATAGGCTTTTAATCACATGTTCAAGTCTTCAAGCATAGGGTCTACTAGAATTGATCCTACTTGTCCCTTTGTTTGTTTCCTCATCACTACATGGATTTCTTATTTGTTGAATTTCTTTCTCAATGTATGCAAATTAGGTCTATCTACCTCTCACATCACATCTCTCACTAGAAATGTGTATCACGATACTTGTAATAGTAGCAAGCACAAATTAAGCCATATCTCTTAGCTCCAATACATGAGTATGGTCAATAGCATGTTCATCTCAAAGTTCTTGACAAGATGCATCGAATAGTTGTATTCTCAAATTAATATAACAAATGAAATTCAAGTTATAAGAAAAATAATGAGTGATAGGAAGCACCAAATCTTGCTTCACAACTCGCTAATCTTCACATACACACTACAATGGCAAAAATAGTAGGGGAAGGGGTAGACAACACCTCTAAGCACATATTTCATGCATCACCCACACATACAAGCTCATGGAGAAGAAGACACATAGGCAAGAAGAAGAAAATTTGGAAATTAGAGCTTGATTCTTCACAATGGTGAAAAATTTGAGTCCATTACAACATGTCACCAAGTGACTCATATTTATGTGCCCTAAAATGGTCCTTTCACATAAGTGACCAGCAATTTCTCTAAAAATCACTAAATTCCTACTATTGTACAAGGCTAATGTTACATTCTTCAAGGATCATGCAACTAGAGGAATCCTTTAGTGCATTTCCATGGATTTTTGGAGTTTTACAAAGTATTTTTGAAAAGAAAGTGGGCTAAAACATGAAAAATTTGGGGCCCGCTTTCCTTCACTTCTTTCTCCTACAATAGCTACCCTCAATAAAATCAAGCAGTTGATAGAGAAACAATTTCAGGGACAAATAGAACATGTTGAGCTGTACATCATTGACATGGGAGAGTCATAGATAAAGTTTATAAGAGAAGTAGAATTTTCAATGATTTTAGGAAATGCGTAAACATACAATGGCTTGGTGAGCCACAGACTCGATGTTCAATCACATTTGTGAAAAGATAGGAAATATTTGTTCCTGCTCTCTATGTATTGCATGGCTTTTGTTTATTCTATAGGTCCCACATGGAGCATTATGTTGGGTATTAGGAGCTTGATTTTCTTATGTGAGGGCATTGTCGCATCACCATCACATCACTTCATTGGTATTAGAGCAGTTTGAAGCAAATGATTTTTGTTGTCATGTGAGGGAAGTGAGCACTTACCCACACACCCAAGGCTTTCTCCAAGGCATATGACTAAGGTGGTGACCAAGGCAGAAACCTTGTTACCTTGTCATCCGAGTCACTGAAGCCACCATTGGCACCATTGGCTACATGTGAAGGAGGACCTCAACAATCAAGGAAGATAGAGGTTCTAGGTACTTACCGAGAGATCACCCATCTCAATACCATTCTCCATGGAGCTCACTTAACTGGAAATCTCTTTCCACTAAGCCACACTCTAGTGGTGTTTGAGGGGGGGAAGGACTAAGATTCACGTTACCTAGCATATGAATAAAGGAGATTCCATGGATAATTTTTTGACAAAGATCAAAGATTTGAAGGAGCAATTGATTTCTATGGATGAAGTCTTGACAGATAGTTCACTTGTGTAGATTATTTTGAATGGTCTTCCATATTCATATTAGAGTTTTGCTTCTACTCTTTGATTGATGATGAAAGGAAATTCAAATTCCTTAACATTGGAGGAGTTAGTCTCTGTTTTGTTGTTGGAAGATCAGTCTAGCCAGAATAGGTCCATTATGCATGTTGCAAATCAAGCTTTCCTAGCTAGTTAGAAGGGCAAAGGTAAATGGAGCTCATCTATTGGTAAGCAAAAATTTGCTAATTCTACACAATCAAAGAAGGATGAGAAAGACGTGAAGAAAAAAAAAAACCAAAAATTGTTTTGCAAATATTGTAAAGGAAAAGATCATGTCATAAAGAGCTATCCAAAACTGGCTGGTAAAGAGATAAAGAAAAAGAGGTTGGAATGGTTGTTGCAGAGGCCTCTACACCCAAATCAAAGTTTGCAAATCTTGTGCAGAACAAAGAGTGAGCATTTACTACTGTTTGCAATTATGGCCCATCTTCTCATGAACAGTGTATGTCAACATTAGACTCAGATGTTTGGTACTTTGATAGTGGGGCAACCAAACATATTACCTTGCAATGCAGTTTCTTCACTTCACTTGAGTGTGCATGGGAGTTGGTAAGATCATTCTGACTACGGTTGATGGTAGTTCTTTCACACTTTCAGATGCTTTATTTGTGCGAGCGATCAAGAAAAAATTGTTATCAATTTTAGCATTAGCCAAGATTGGATTGGTTATGAAATTTGTTGATGGCAAATGTATAGTTCATGATCTGTCAAATGGTGACATCATTATTGCTTCTGGCATTTTATGTCGTGGGCTATATAAACTAATAGATTATGCAAAATCTGTGAATGCTTCAGCATGTGCAGTTCAAGATTTTCAAGCTATGTCACATGCAAAGCTTTGGCATGCATGCTTTGGTCATATGAAATTTTCTAGTTGCTACACCTGTAGAAATCTAAAAATGGTGTCCTCTATGCCCAAACTTGAGTCACCTAGTAAACATGTGTGTGAAGGCTGTATTTTGGGCAAAATGCAGCATTCCTCCTTTCAAAAAGATGGTTCATTATGAACTACTAAAAATTGCAGCTTGTTCACAATGATGTTTGTGGCCCTATGCAAACACCTTCTTTTGGGAACTACCTTTAATTTGTGCCTTTCATTTATGACTTTTTCATGCATGCATGGGTATATCCATTGAAAGCAAAGTCCTAAGTGTTTATGTGATTCAAATAGTTTCTGGTTTTGGCTGAAAATCTATTAGCATGTAAAATGGGCACCCTCCATTCTGATCGAGGGGGGGGGGAATATATGTCTTCTGATTTCAATGCATTTCTGGCTGAACATGGGATAACACATCGGTGTACAATGCCATATACACCTCAACAAAATGGAGTTGCTAAAAGGAAGAACAAGTCGTTCATGGAGATGGCAAGGTGTATTGTCAAGAGCCAGGCTTTACCACATAGTTTCTTTCTTGATCATGTTATGTGTGCAACATATGTACTTAATAGGTGTCCCACTAAATCATTGCAATCTATCACTCCATATGAGGCTTGACATGGTTGCAATCCATCTGTTGCTCACTTGCATGTCTTTGATTGTCTGGCATATGCATTAGTGTCTGAACAACAATGCAAGAAATTGGATGATAAAGTAGTGAACTGTATTTTTGTTGGGTATAGTTTTGAAAGCAAAGGCTATCATTTGTATCATCCATAGACTAAATGCATTTTGGTTAGCCGTGATGTTGCTTTTGTGGAAGATGTTATTCAACCATTACTTTCATGTACTAAGGAGACATCAATTAGCTCCAAAAATGTGTATGATGATTTGTTGCCTCTTTTTATAGGTGGATAATCTAGTGCTAGTCCAAATGAGGTAATTTCTCAGCCTTTACAGGCCTCACATGATGATCTAGATCATTCCATTTTTGATGCAGATTTACATGATGCACTTATTGATGAGAGAATTGATATAGAGGAGGCAAAAACTATGCCTAAATGGCTAGTGCACATTTTGCGAGGTAGCAAATTAGATGCACCTTTGTCATATCTTACTGAAAATTGGATGGCTACTATGCAATCAAAATATGATGCTATCATGAAAAATGGTACTTGGTCTTTATGTGACTTGCCTCTTGGCAAGAAGGCCATTGACACTAAGTGAGTATACAAGCTGAAGCATAAGCCTGATGGAAAAGTTGCCAGGTATAAGGCTAGGCTTGTTGTAAAGGCTTATGATCAAGAAAGAGGCATTGATTTTGATGAGACCTTTGCTCTTACATGCCGAATGATTACTATTCATAGAATTTGTACACTTACAACTCATCATGGTTGTAATGTACATTAGTTGGACATTAAAACTACATTTTTGAATGGTGACTTGCATGGAGAAGTGTATGTTTTTTTGCCACGTGGCTTTGTGCAGAAAGGGCATGAAAACCAAGTGTGCACATTGAAAAAGACATTATATGGTTTGAAGCAAGCACCACATGCTTGGTACGAAAAGATACATGCCTAATTGATTGCACATGGTTTTGAGAACAATCCAATTGAGAGCACCTTATATGTTAAGCATGTAAACGATGTGCTTCTGTTGATTGTTGTCTATGTTGATGAAATGCTACTCACTGATCCTAATGAGAAGCATATTGTTGATTTTAAGGCTGATTTGCATGCCTCATTTGAGATGTCAGATTTGGGGCATTTGCATCATTATTTGGTCATTCATTTATGCAACTTGCTGGTGGACTAGCTTTGTGTCAAACAAAATATATTGACACATTATTGCAATGTTTTGGCCATGAAGACTACAAACCTATTGCCACTCCTATGGAGATAGGTTTACTGTTGAGTCTTCATGATGTTGGAGATGCATTTGATGTTGTTCTCTAGCAGTAGGCTATTGGATGCTTGATTTACTTATGCATTACTCGGCGAGATATTCAGTTTGTTGTCGAGCAGGTTTATGCATTGCCCAAGTGCCAAGCATTGGTAGGCGGTTAAGCACATCTTTCGCTACCTGAGTGGTACCTGAGTACTTGGATTGTTTTATTCCAAGGGGGGATCACTACCGCTAGATTTACATGCTTTTTCTAACTCTAATAAGGTTGGTTGCTATGACACTTATGTGTCCATTAGTGGTTTTTGCTTCATGCTTGGTGGCTCATGCATATCTGGGTTGAGGAAGAAGCAGCCTATGGTGGCCACTTCTAGTTGTGAGGTTGAGTATAGGGCAACTTTCATAGCAATTGTTGAGTGTGTGTAGCTCAGACACCTTATGGATGATTTGGGTGTTGGTCAGTCTTCTACCACCACCATCTTTACTAATAGTCGGAGCACATTGGCAGTTGCAAGGAACCTTGTATTCCATGTTTGCACTAAGCACATTGAGGTGCACTATCATTATTATAGGGAGAGGTTCTACATTGGAGAGATCAGTTGTGCCTAGACAGGTGAATGTTGCAAAACTTTTCACAAAGGCTCTACCTAGGGAGAAGTTTGAAGCTTTCCGCAAAGCTTTGGGCTTGCTTCCTTTTGTGGAATCACCTTCCTTATACATGAGTGCCAGCTCCTTATTCACCACACATGCAGAGGGAGGATTTGTTGATATATTTCGATAGTGATGTGTGTGAACACACTAGGACTAGTGGGGCACTATTCTCCCTCTTTAAGAGGTTTTTTCCCCTCGGCTTGTACATACATCTATAACCCTAATGGGTTAATTATCTTTGCACATTCTCTTGGTAATGCTCCAAGCTTCTTCTTCTTACTTGTGTTGTTCGCATGCTTCCACAGACCTCAAACTCCAACAAGGAGTTGGTCTATGTTTTATTGATAGAAGATCAATCTAGGTAGAACAAATCCATTATGCATGTTGCAAATGAAGATTTCATAGCTCGCTAGAAGGGCAAATGTAAATGGAGCTCATCTATTGTCAAAAATATACCAATGTTGCACAGTAGAAGAAGGAAGAAAAAGATGAGAAGAAAATAGAAAAGCTAAAATAGTTTTGCAAATAATGTAAGGGAAATGATCGTGTCATAAAGAGATGTCCAAAACTAGTTGCAAAAGAGGCAAAGAAGAAAGAAGATGGAATGGTTTTTGCAGAGGCCTCTACACCTAAAACAAAGTCAACTAAACTTGTTCAGAATGAAGAATGGGCATTTACTACTATATGTAGATATGACCCATGTCTTCATGAGCAATGTATGTCTGTAGTAGACTCAGATGTTTAGTACTTTGATAGTGGGGAAACCAAACATATTACCTCACAATGTAGTTTCTTGAGTTCACTTGAGCCTGCCCCTATAGGGAATACTGTCACATGTGTTGACAACTCCTCTTGTCATGTAATGGGAGTTGGTAAGATCATTCTGACTACTATTGGTGGTAGTCCTTTCACATTGTTAGGTGCTTTGTATGTATCAGGGATCAAGAAAAATCAGTTACCAGTTTCAACATTAGCCAAGGTTATCTTGTTTGTCAAATTTGTTGATGATAGATGTACAATTCATGATCTCTCAAATGGTGATGTTATTAATTCTTCCGGAATTTTATGTCTTGGGTTGTATAAGCTCATAAATTATGCAAAATGTTTGAATGCTTCAGCATGCACAATTCAAGACTCTCAGGCTATCTCATATGCAAAGCTTTGGCATGCATACTTTGGTCATCTAAATTTTACTAGCTTGCTATGCCTAGAAAAATATGAAATTGTGTCCTCTCTACCCAAACTTGAAGCACCTTGAAAACAGGTCTATGAAGGCCATATTTTGGGCAAATTGCAACTTTCCTCCTTCCCAAAAGATGGTTCAATTTGAGCTACCCATAAACTATAGCTTGTTCATAGTGACATTTGCGGTCCTATGAAGACACCTTCTTTTGGGAACTACCTTTACTTTGAATTTGATTGATGATTTTTCCAAGCATGCATGGGTATCCATTGAAAGCAAAGTCCAAAGTGTTTATGTGCTTCAAACAGCTTCTGGTTATGGCTGAAAATATATCATCATGTAAATTGGGCACCCTCCATTTTGATTTGGGGGGGTACATGTCTTTTGATTTTAATGCATTTTTGGTTGAATATGGGATAAAACATCAATGTCTAGTGTCATATACACCTCAACAAAATGGAGATGCTAAAAGAAAGAACATAGCTTCTGGCTTGAGGTTGTTATGTGTGTAGCATATGTACTTAACAAGTTTCCCACCAAATCACTATAATCTATCACTCCATATGAGGCTTGGCATGGCTCCAAGCCATCTGTTTCTCATGTGCGCGTCTTTGGTTGTCTTGCATATGCATTAGTGCCTAAACAACAATGTAGAAAACTGGATGATAAAGTAGTGAAATGTATTTTTGTTGGCTACAATTCTAAAAGCAAAGGCTATCATTTGTACCATCCAGAGACTAAATGCATTTTGTCTAGCCTTGATGTTGTTTTATGGAAGGTGCAATTCAGCCATTACTTTCATGAACAAGGAGAATTCAATTATCTCTAGAGATGTGTATGAAACTTTGCTGCCTCTTTTTATAGGTGGAAAGTCAAGTGTTGGTCCAAATGAGGCAATTTCTCTCTCTTTATAGGTTCCACATGATGATGCCCATCATTCCATTTGTGATGTAGATTTACATGATGCACTTGTTGATGAGAGAGTTGATATAGAGGAGACAAAAAAGATAGCAAATTAGATGCACCTCTATCTTATCATACTTGTTTACGCTCTCATGTTGCTTCCTTTGCATCAGATTGTTATGCAACGGTTTCTTCTAGTCTGTGATGAGAATGAACATGTTTCTTTTCATGAAGCACAAAAATCAGAAAATTGGATGGCTACTATGCAATTAGATTATGATGCTATTATGAGGTATGGAGCCTAGTCTTTATGTGATTTACCTCTAGGCAAAAAAGGCCATTACCACTAAATGGGTATACAAGCTGAAACATAAGCTTGATGGAACAATTGACAGGTATAAGTTAGGCTTGTTGCAAAAGGTTATGCTCAAGAGAGAGGCATTGATTTTGATGAGACCTTTGCACCCACATGTTGAATGACCACCATTTGAAGAAGTGTATGTATTTTAGCCCCATGGTTTTGTGTAGAAAGGGCATGGAAAAAATGTGTAGTTTGAAAAAGGCATAAGATGATTTGAAAAGATACATGCCTACTTGATTGCACATGGTTTTGAGAACAGTCCAACAGAGAGCAACTCATATGCTATGCGTGCAAGTGATGTACTTCTAATCATTGTTGTGTATGCTGATGATATGTTGCTCACTATTCCTAATGAGAAGCATATTGCTAAATTTAAGGCTGATTTGTATGCCTCTTTTGAGATGTTAGATTTGGGCATTCAATTTATGCAAGTTGATGGCAGAATAAATTTATGTCAAACAAAGTATATTGACACATTATTGTAGCATTTGGCCTTGAAAATTGTAAGCCTATTACTAGTCATAAAGAAACAGGTTTATGGTCGAGTTTTCATAATGTTGGAGATGCATTTTATGTTGTTCTCTATCAATAGGATGTTGGATGCTTGATTTACTTATGCATAACTCGGTATGATATTTAGTTTGCTATCTCTCAGATGATCAAGTTTATGTATTGCCCATGTGTGAAGCATTTGTAAGTGGTTAAGCGCATTTGTTTGCTACTTGAATGGTCCCTGAGTACTTGGATTGTTTTATCCTAACGGCGGATCATTACCGCCAGATTTACATGCTTTTTTTGACTCTCACTAGGTTGGTTGTTATGACACTCATGTGTCCACCAACGGTCCTTGCTTCATGTTCGGTAGTTCATGCATATCTTGGTTGAGAAAGAAGTAGCCGATTGTGGACACTTCAGTTCTGAGGATGATCATTGGCCAACTTTCACAGCGGTTGTTGAGTGTGTATTGCTCAGATGCCTTTTGGTTGATTTGGGTGTTGGTTAGTCTTTTATTACCACCATCTTCACTCATAGTCATAGTGCAGTGGCAATTATGAGGAACCATGTGTTCCATGCTTGCACAAAGCACATTGATATGTGTTGGTGCATTTTACCCAAGCCTACATGCTTGATATGCTTGATATTATGATCATTTGTAAGTCACATGTGTAGTCATGTGAACACCTCTTGTAAAAGAGTTCATTTTTATCTCTTGTAATTGAAAAAAGAAAAAGGAAAAAGATGGCTTACCTCATCCATGATGTAAAAGAAAATTCTTGGCTCTAACTACCTAAAACCACGAATTTTTAAGCTGAGGGAATATCTCCTAACTTTGGGGATCACTTTTAGGTGGAGCCATTCGAATTCGAATTCAAAACTCCCTCCAAGAATAGCTATAAAAAGAGCAAGAAGGAAGAGGCGATTAGCAAGCCTTGTACGTGACCACTTCATGTCATTTTGTAGAGATTGAAGAGCTTACTCCATAGATCTATCATTCTACTCCCATTGTGCAAATATTCATTGCCAATGTGGTTGTAATCATATGTGATTCTATACATTTATCATCATCTACTTCTCTGTTTTGTTCTCTGCTATACTCACTCAGAGCAGTAACTTCAGAAGGTCATATCTCGAGTTCTACTCAATATTTTTCAGTGTTTTAACATGCGTTGGATATCTCTTACTGTCTAGTTTTTGCATATAAATAATGTTCATGGTCATTGGATTTACAGTTTTGGAGATATCTGCATTTTATTGCTCACTGGTATATCTCTGCAGAGCCCCAAGAATGGTGGGCATGTTCCAGAAATTGATAAATCTTGTTCTCAGTGCTCAGTCCATCATTTGAAGTGTTTTAACTTGGATTGGGAAGCTTGCTAAGTCTATTTGCTATGCCCAAAAGTAAATTATCTAATTCCTACCAGGTTGAGAGCACTGTTCATTTTTTCCAGTAGGTGTATGTCCAAAAATAGCAAGTTTTGGGAGCTAGTCATTTCGCAACTAGTCTGTCTTGACTTAAACTTTTGGGATACATGTTCCAAAGTACTTGGCTGATATTTTGGTGGATTTAGGAAGCTCAAAGGGTCTACTAATCAACTATGAAGTGTCAGTTGGCTGGTTATAGTAGCACCAACTCATCTTTGGATTGCATCCACCATCTCTCTTCACAGTGGTATCAGAGCATAGTCAAGCAACATGGGAGATGGATTTCCATCAACAATTGACAAATTGGATCGAAACAACTACCCGACATGGTCTCTAAGGATGGAGGCTTACCTTTAAGGGAGGATTCTATATGGATTCATTCTACATGGATTCATATCCATGAGGAACAAAGGGCAACCATCACATGAAGAAGTGGAAGGACTTTCAAATTGGTGTTCGAAGGATGCACTTGCAAGGTCCTATATTCTAAAATCGATCTCTGATTTTCTTTTACCTCATGTCAAGGGTTGCAAGACATCAAGAGAGACCTGGAATGCACTTGCTTCTTTCTTCTCTTCCAACACTCGAGCAAGGAAGAACCAATTGTGGATGGAGTTCACAACAATGAAGAAAAGCCTGAAGCAAAATGTGACTGATTATGTCACAAAGATCAAGGAGATTTCCGACCAACTTGGAAGCATTGGAGAGGTAATTGAAGAGGAGCAAATCATTAGACAAATCACAAATGGAATCAAAGCAGACAACAAGTGGGAGTCATTCACAACAGCCATGGATTTATACATGGACATGCATGTACCCGACCTCAACACACTCATGGGCCAACTCTTCACTCATGAAGCAAAGATTAGCAACGGTGGTGAGTCCTCAAGAGGTAATCAAACTTCTGCCTTATATTCTGATAAAGCTAAGGTCAAGGACAAGTCAAAGAATAGGAAGAATGAAGATGAAGGTAGCTCTTTCCAAGCAAACTTTGCAGGTAGAGGAAGAGCTAGAGGAAGAGGCAGAAGTGGAAAGCAAGGCAGGGGGAGATTCCAATTATCCCAACCTTGCAACATATGTGGCTTATCTAATCATACTACTGAAGAATGTTTCAGGAACCCGAGGAACTCAAGAGGAAGAGGATTCAATAGAGGTGGCTATGGATCAAATAGAGGCAAGTACAATGGAGGCTACAACAACAACTACTACAACAACAATTACAACAACAACAACTATCAAAGTGGCCATAGAGGACGAAGAGACTACAATAACTATGCAGAGGACCAAAGTCAAGAAGATTCATTATTGATTATGAATCTATCAGTGAAGAATGGTAAGGATGATGATCACATATTTTACATTGATTCGGGATGCTCAAACCATGTAGCAAGAAATGTGGCTTTACTTTCTGATTTGGAAGATCCTCATAACAAGCATGAAGTGCAGATAGGAGATGACACAAAGCACTCAGTGGAGAAGATAGATAATGTGAAGACATCAGATGGGAATATGAACCTCTTAAGCAAAGTCTTGTATGTCCCTACAATTACCAAAAATTTAATAAGTGTTGGACAGATTGTTGAAAAAGGATTGCAGGTTAGATTCAACCGATTTGGAGCATATGTTGAAGACCCAAGGCAAGGCTTTTGAAGGATTGCCAAAGGAGAAAAGACAAGAAGGCTTTTCACTTTTGAAGTGGAAGATACAAAGAACATAGCTTTGTTTAGCTATGGATCTCAAACTCTATTAGAGTTTGAGATATGGCACAAAAGGCTTGCTCACATTGGTGAGAGGACACTCAAAAAAATTTGCAGGGACCAAAGTGTACTTGGTTTTCCTAATATCACAAGGCAACACATGATTTATAAGTGTGAAGCTTGTCAACTCGGCAAGGCTCATAGACAACCTTTCAATAAGAAAGGATACATGTATCAAAATCCTTTGGATCTAGTGCACACAGATGTGTGGGGTCCAAGTAAGGATCCATCTATATCAGGCTCAAGATATTATGTGTCTTTCATAGATGATTGTAGCAGGTGGACCATTCTGTTTTTCATGAAGCACAAGGATGAAGTGTTTAATTGCTTTAAGAAGTATATTGCTCTTGTTGAAAACCAAACAGGTAGGACTTTGAAAAGACTCAGATCAGATGGTGGAGGAGAACACTTCTCTTTTGAATTTGATGCCTTCTTGCATGAAAGAGGCATTAAAAGGGAAGTCACTACAAGGTATACACTCGAACTCAATGGTGTAGTAGAGAGGAGGAATAGAGCTATTGTCGAAGTTGCAAGGTCCATGCTCAACGAAAAGGGATTGCCAAACTACCTATGGGCAGAGGCTGTGTCGATAGCCACATATCTCATAAATAGACTTCCATCTAAGTCACTAGATGGAACAACTCCATATGAAGTGTGGAATGGAAGAAGACCTAGTCTAGAGCATTGTAAAATCTTTGGATGCTTAGCCTATGCTCACATTCCTTCTCAAGTAAGAGGGAAATTCGATCCCAAGGCAGAGAAGTGTGTATTCATTGGTTATGATCAAAACAAAAAAGGATATAGATTGTACAATCCAACCAATAAAGGATTTTCTGTGAGTAGAGATGTAATTTTTGATGAAAACAAATCATGGTTTGATGATGATAGGAAAGTGAAGCTGCCATATGACTTGGATGAAGATTTTCCATCACTTCAACCAAAGGAGCCAAAGCAGATTGAAGAAAGTGATTCGGAGATTGACCTAGAAGACCTGGAAAGACTAAAGCTATGGAAGAACAAAGGTAAAGCAAAGATGCAGGATGCTACATATGGACCCGAGAGCTCACATCAACCACTTAGAAGGTCTTCAAGGGAGAAGACGAAACCAGAGAGGTTTGGTTATGATACTTCTTTGGTCACCAAGCACTCAATCTACATTGCAAAGGATTCAACCAATGAAGAACCTACCACATTCGAAGAAGCACAAAGCAAGAAAGCTTGGAGAGATGCAATGGATGAAGAAATGGAAGCCTTGAAGGAGAATGACACTTGGGAGCTTGTACCTAACAAGCCATCTATGAAGGTAATTGGATCTCGATGGATATACAAAATCAAGAGGAATCCAGATGGAAGTATAAATAGACACAAAGCAAGGTTAGTTGCTAAAGGGTTTGCTCAAACCCATGGTATTGATTATGAGGAGACTTTCTCTCCTGTTGCAAAAATGCCTACAATTAGGGTTCTCATTAGTCTTGCTGCATCTAGAAATTGGAATCCCATTAGTCTTGCTGCATCTAGAAATTGGAATCTCATTAGTCTTGCTGCATCTAGAAATTGGAATCTCATTAGTCTTGCTGCATCTAGTCTTGCTGCCTACAAGTAGGGTTCTCATTAGTCTTGCTGCATCTAGAAATTGGAATCTCTATCAACTTGATGTAAAGAATGCTTTCTTGAATGGATGGATTTCTGAGGACGTGTATATGGCACAACCTCCTGCATATGAGGATGCACATCATCCTAACTATGTATGCAAACTAAAGAAAGCTTTGTATGGATTGAAGCAAGCTCCAAGAGCTTGGAATTTCATATTGGTGACTTATTTGCAGGACCAAGGATTCAAAGCTAGCAAGGCGGATACCTCTTTGTTCATAAAGAGGAATGGATCTGAAGTGATCTATTTATGTGTGTATGTTGATGATATTATTATCACAGGCAATGATATTGAAGGAATCAAACAGGTAAAGAGTCAAATGAAGGAGGAGTTCAAAATAAGTGATCTCGGACCACTCACTTACTTTCTTAGATTGGATTTGATCTACACAGATTCAGGTATATACATCACACAAAGGAAGTATGTCCATGACATGCTCGTCAAGTTTAAGATGGAAAATACCAAGTGTGCAGGTAAACCTATGGAGCAAAATCATAAGCTTAGTGCTTATGAAGGAGAGCCAATTGAAGACATCACAAGCTATCAAAACTTGGTTGGAAGTTTGAACTATGCAACACTCACAAGGGTGGATATATGCTATAGTGTTAGCATATTGAGTCAGTTTATGCATAAGCCAAGAAGACCACATATGGAAGCGGCCAAGAGAGTCCTCAAGTACCTAAAGGGGACCATGAATGAAGGTTTGTTCTATTCATATACTTCAGATATTGAGCTAAAGGTCTACTCAGATGCAGATTGGGCTGGATCTAGAGATGATAGAAGAAGCACATCCGGGTATATATCATTTGCAGGTTCAAAAATCATTTCTTGGTCATCGAAGAAGCAACCAACCGTGGCATTATCTTCTACTGAAGCCGAATATAGAGGTTTGGCTAATGCAACTCAAGAAATCATGTGATAAAAGTCTTTGTACACAGATCTTGGACTTCATTCTCCAACACCTCACATTTTTGGTGACAACACAAGCTCACTACATCTAGCAGCTAATCCGGTATACCATGCTAGAACCAAGCATATTGAAGTCCACTACCATTATGTAAGGGAGAAGCTAATGAGCAAGGATATTCAACTATCCTATGTCTCTACAGATATGCAATGTGCAGACATGTTGACTAAAGCTCTTGATGGTACAAAGTTAAGTAGATTCAAGTTGATGATTGGCTTGCAGGAAATCAAGGACAATTGAAGACTTATTTGAAGGCCAAGCATGTTAGGCTTGAGGGGGAGCTGTTGGTGCATTTTACCCAAGCCTACATTGTTGATGTATGAAACACCACAAGAAATGAATTAAGGTGACACTAGAACACCTCTATGGTCACCATTAACTCATTGCCACTCCAAACTTTGAGAAATGATAGCCTAAAGTGAGAACTTTGCTTCTACAGAAATTCCTAGTCACCGAAATGACATACCTTCAGTATTTTGCTAATTTCTCCTAGCTCAAGTATTATTTCTCCATGAAACTTTATAGTCTGAAACTAGAAGAGTAGAACTTTCCAACAAGCTATCATATGCATCAAACGGATCTCTAGAACTCAAGTTATGGCTCTCACAAGATGACCCTGTATGACCTTCCAAAACTGGAAATCTTACCTGTTTTAGTAAGAGCGCCTGTTTAAAATTAGAATTCGATGCCTAGCATCGACTTGCAACGAGAATTCGATGCCGGGCATCGACTTGGAGTGTTTTTGGCCACTTTTCAGCAGGGATTCGATGCCAGGCATCGACTTCCCGCATAAAGTCTTGATCTTTTGGACACCAAAACTTTAGGTGATTTCATGCACACTTAGAATATGACTTATCAACTGGAATTCGATGCCAAGCATCGAGTTGCTCCAACAACATCATGTTTTTCAAACACTTCAGTACTGAATGAAAAATATAAAAGAAAATATGACTTATCAACAGAGATTCGATGCCAGGCATCGAGTTGCTTGGAAAACTTGATCTTTGTAACTCATCACACAGTAGGTAATCATGGAGATGATGGAGAGAGGCTCATACACAGAACTTTACTCATTTCTTTCTCATAACTATAAAAAACTCAGAAGTTTTTTACAGTTGCTTTCTCACTCAGAGAAGCACGACTATACACAGTCGTATAAAATGAACTTCTTCTTCTACTTCTTCTTTCTCTCTCTCTCTCTCCGCGTCAGTTGATACAAACTAACTTATATAGATTTTCGTATTCTCGTGATTTTAAAAAACTTCTAGAACTAAAGTGAACTAACTTTACAAATATGATACATTTGTGAATTTGTCCCTTCACATAGGCATGGGGTTTTCTTCCTAAGACTTGACTTTCAAATATATGTCTAATTAGTGAGTGTTTCTCCAACAGCTCCCCCTCAATCACTAATTGACATTCCCTGTTTCTTCATATCATCTTCTTTTCTTTTACTCCTGCCATGCTTTTGAATCTGCTGGTCTTCACACCATCCAAGCTCTTTGTCATTATGTCTGCTAACTGATCTTTAGTAGAAATGTACTCTACTTCAATTTCCTTCTCCATTACCTTTTCTCTGAGAAAATGATATTGTATCTCTATGTGCTTTGTCCTTGCATGAAATACTGGATTTGCTGCAAGATAAAGTGAACTCATATTATCTCCATGTATTGTAGGTGTACCTTGATCAATGCCTAAGCTCTTGAACAATGTCTGCATCCATATGACTTCCTTAGCTGCTTCCACAAGTCCTTTGTACTCTGCTTCAGTTGATGATAATGCTACTGTATGTTGTTTCTTTGAACACCAACTTACAAGCTTATCACCAATGTATATCATGTAACCATGAGTTGATCTTCTGTCATCCTGGTTACCTGCCCAATCTGAATCACTATAGGCTCTCAACTTCAAATCTGATGTAAAAGGATAATATAATCCTTCCTTTATAGTTCCTTTGATATATCTGAGAATTCTTTGACCTGCAATCCAATGTGGGTCCTTTGGACAATGCATGAATTGTGACAAAACTCCCACTGCATAACTAAGATCAGGTCTTGTTAGTGTAGCATAAATCAAACTACCCACAAGAGATTGATACTTCCTCATATCTTTGTATTCTGCACCATCATATTTACTGAGCTTGTGATTAACTTCAAGTGGAGTTGAAGCTTCTCTGCAATTTTCCATATCAAACTTCTTCAACAAGTTCAGAAGATACCTTTCTTGTGACACATATATGCCATGATCTGTATAAGTAACTTCCATTCCAAGAAAGTATGATAACTTTCCTAGGTCACTGATCTTGAATTCTTTTTCAAGCAATCTCTTTACCTCCTTGATTCCTTCATCTGAAGTACCTGTGATTATAATGTCATCTACATAAATACAAATGTAGATTGTACCTTCCTCTGTTCTTCTGATAAGTAGACTTGGGTCTGCTTTTGAACTTTGATATCCAAGATCATTGAGATACTTCACCAGTCTATAGTTCCAAGCTCTTGGAGCTTGCTTCAATCCATACAATGCTCTTCTCAACCTGCAAACAAAATTTGGATACCTGGAATCTATAAACCCTTGAGGTTGTTCCATGTATACCTCATCTGATATGTATCCATTCAAGAACGCATTTTTTATATCCAATTGACTTAGAGTCCATCCTTTTGAAGCTGCAATAGCAATGATTGTCCTTATAGTTGACATCTTAGCTACAGGACTGAATGTCTCATCATAATCTATGCCATAGGTCTGGGCATAGCCTTTCACCACCAATCTAGCTTTGTATCTGGCTATACTTCCATCTGCAAGCTTCTTCACTTTATAAACCCATTTATTTCCAATAACTTTCTTACCATTTGGTTTAGGAACAAGTTCCCATGTCTTGTTCTCCTCCAGTGCATTGAACTCTTCCTTCATTGCTTCTTCCCATTGCTTCTTACCTTTAGCTTCATCATAGTTCTGAGGTTCTTCATCATCTTTGACCATATATGCATAGTTCTTCTGAGTTATGTAAGAAGTATCATAAGAATACCTTTCTGGTTGTCTTCTAGTCCTGCTTGACCTTCTTGGTTCACATTCTTCATATGTGTCTGGATACACTTCTTCATCAAATATAGGAGCTTCTTCATTCCTTCTTGTTAATCCACTTCTGGATGTACTTGCTTGCATATAGTCTTCATCTCTATTTACCTGCACAATTGATTTTCCTTTCTCACATCTTCTTACCTCTTCTTCAAATTCTTCAGCTGTATGACTTTGATCTGCATACCAACTTTTCTGTTCATCAAATGTAACATCTCTAGAAACAATAAATTGTTTTGTTAGAGGATTCCACAACCTGTAACCCATCTGCTTTTCATCATAACCAATGAACACATATTTTTCTGCCTTTGGTTCAAGTTTATGCCTAAGCTGTGATGGCACATAAGCATATGCAATTGATCCAAACACTCTACAATGATCTAGTGTTGGTTTCTTACCCCACCAAGCTTCATATGGAGTCATTCCATTCAGAGCTGCACATGGTAATCTATTCACAAGATATGTAGCTGTATTTACAGCCTCAGCCCAAAGATAATTTGGACAGTTCTTCTCCTTCAGCATAGCTCTAGCAAACTCAACCAAAGTCCTGTTCCTTCTTTCTGCTACACCATTTTGTTGTGGTGTATACCTGCAAGTTATTTCTCTCTTAATACGTGCATTCCAAAGACAATCATTGAACTCTTGGGAGAAATATTCTCCCCCTCCATCAGACCTCAGTCTTTTAAGCTTTTGACCTGTTACTCTCTCTGCATATGCATGAAAATGCTTGAAAGCTCCAAACACTTCTGATCTTTCCTTCAAAACATATAATGTTATCCATCTTGTAGCATCATCAATGAAAAGAACATAATACCTTGAGCCACTGATAGATCCTTCTTTTGTTGGTCCCCATACATCTGTATGAATGAGCTCTAGTACTCCATCATGTTTGAATCCTTTCTTCTGAAATGGTAACCTGTGTGCTTTACCCATTTGACATGCTTCACATTTATAAACCATATGTTGACTTTGCACATTTGGTAATCCTAGTACAGACTGATTAGCAACCATAGCTTTAATTCCTCTTTCATTGAAATGACCTAATCTCTTATGCCAGAGATCAAGTTCTGTAATCACTGCTTCACCATGTGTGAGCAAAGCTTGACCAATGTTTCCTTGCACTCTTAAAGTAAAGAGTCTACCTTCTTTCTTACCAGAGACAATCTGATTATATCCATTCTCTGGATCTTCAACAAATACTCCTTCATTTGTAAACCTGACTTGAAAACCTTTTTCAACTATCTGTCCCACACTAATCAAGTTTTTAGGTATTGTAGGAACATACAAAACATTGGTTAGCAAATCTGCTCCACTCTTGCATTTCACTTTTCCAATTGAATGTACACTATGTCTGGTATTATCACCTGTTTGAACTGTGTGACTCGAAATACCTTTTTCCAATTCTGACATCAATTCTATGTTTCCTGACAAATGATTAGAACATCCAGAGTCAATGTAAAATACCTTTAGATCTTCTTTGTCTGATGTGTTGATTGAATTCATCATCAATGATGTATGACTTTCATTCTGTGTGTCATTTGCATAGTTGTAGTAGGTGGTGTTGTAGGATTGATTCTGTCCCCAACTTCTTCCTCCACCTCTACCATAGCCTCCTCTTTGACTTTGTCTACCTCTTTGAAAATTACTT
Source organism: Ceratopteris richardii (assembly GCA_020310875.1). Lineage (NCBI taxonomy): Eukaryota > Viridiplantae > Streptophyta > Polypodiopsida > Polypodiales > Pteridaceae > Ceratopteris > Ceratopteris richardii. The sequence continues at coordinate 173,421,801 of CM035424.1, read as the reverse complement.
TGATATCTTCCACCTCGACCTCTGCTATTGTTGTTTTGATTCTGGTTTGATCCTTGTTGGTTGTGCCAACAGTCATGAGCCAAATGATTACTCAATCCACAGATCCAGCAAGCCTTCTTGTTGTTATTTTGATTACCTCTTCCTCTTCCAAAACCTCTTGCTCTTCCTCTGCCAGTGCCTTTACCTCTTGCATAATAAGCTTGAGAACTAGACTCCTCTTCATCCTTTGCTTTACCTTTATCTCCTTTCTTCTTATTCTTCATGTACATTGCAGAACTTTGTCCTTTATCTCCATCTCCCTTCAAGTCTTGCTCATATGTGAGCATCAAACCAAGCAACTGGTTCAAATCTGGAACATAATGATTTAACAAAAGTTCTGTTGATAAGACAAAAGGTTTCCACCTTTCATCCCCTCTCAAACCTGCAAGTAGCTGAGCAATCAATCTGTGATCTTCAACATCTTCATCTATGGATCCAAGACTATCTGCAAGATCCTTCATCTTAGTGACATAATCACTAATGGTTTGACTTGGCTTCTTCTTGAATGTTGTAAACTCTGACCATAGACTTGCTTTCCGTGCTTTAGTAGTACTTTGGAAATGATACTCCAATGCATTCCATATATCTTCAGATGATTCCAATCCTCTGATGTGTGGTAGCAAATGATCAGAGATTGTATTGTAGATGTATGCTTTTGCACTTGCATCCTTCTTCTGCCAATGCTTTAAAGCATCTAGTTCTTCTTTCTTTGGTCGGCTTTCATCTTCGAATACTGGCTTCTCTTCTTCACCTGTAACATATATCATGAGATCCTTACTCATAAGTAAGGCTTCCATTCTCATTACCCATGCGGGGTAATTATCTCTGTCCAGTTTGTCAATGGAAATATGATCTGCCATAGTTCTTTCCTTCTGCTGCAACCTGTGAGCTTAAAGGATAAAGGATAATACCTTTTGAAGTTCTTTGTGTATGAGGATACTTTTGAAGTAACCTTTTGATTCTCTGTGTCTTCAAATGCTTCACCTTTGAAACTTTAATGGAAAACTTTACAAAACTTCTCGTACCTTTGTCGTCTTCTGCTCTCGAGAATCTTTCTGCTCTGATACCACTTGTTGATGTATGAAACACCACAAGAAATGAATTAAGGTGACACTAGAACACCTCTATGGTCACCATTAACTCATTGCCACTCCAAACTTTGAGAAATGATAGCCTAAAGTGAGAACTTTGCTTCTACAGAAATTCCTAGTCACCGAAATGACATACCTTCAGTATTTTGCTAATTTCTCCTAGCTCAAGTATTATTTCTCCATGAAACTTTATAGGCTGAAACTAGAAGAGTAGAACTTTCCAACAAGCTATCATATGCATCAAACGGATCTCTAGAACTCAAGTTATGGCTCTCACAAGATGACCCTGTATGACCTTCCAAAACTGGAAATCTTACCTGTTTTAGTAAGAGCGCCTGTTTAAAATTAGAATTCGATGCCTAGCATCGACTTGCAACGAGAATTCGATGCCGGGCATCGACTTGGAGTGTTTTTGGCCACTTTTCAGCAGGGATTCGATGCCAGGCATCGACTTCCCGCATAAAGTCTTGATCTTTTGGACACCAAAACTTTAGGTGATTTCATGCACACTTAGAATATGACTTATCAACTGGAATTCGATGCCAAGCATCGAGTTGCTCCAACAACATCATGTTTTTCAAACACTTCAGTACTGAATGAAAAATATAAAAGAAAATATGACTTATCAACAGAGATTCGATGCCAGGCATCGAGTTGCTTGGAAAACTTGATCTTTGTAACTCATCACACAGTAGGTAATCATGGAGATGATGGAGAGAGGCTCATACACAGAACTTTACTCATTTCTTTCTCATAACTATAAAAAACTCAGAAGTTTTTTACAGTTGCTTTCTCACTCAGAGAAGCACGACTATACACAGTCGTATAAAATGAACTTCTTCTTCTACTTCTTCTTTCTCTCTCTCTCTCCGCGTCAGTTGATACAAACTAACTTATATAGATTTTCATATTCTCGTGATTTTAAAAAACTTCTAGAACTAAAGTGAACTAACTTTACAAATATGATACATTTGTGAATTTGTCCCTTCACATAGGCATGGGGTTTTCTTCCTAAGACTTGACTTTCAAATATATGTCTAATTAGTGAGTGTTTCTCCAACATACATGCCTGATATGCTTGATATTATGATCATTTTTAAGTCACATGTGTAGTCATGTGAACACCTCTTGTAAAAGAGTTCATTTTTATCTCTTGTAATTGAAAAAAGAAAAAGGAAAAAGATGGCTCACCTCATCCATGATGTAAAAGCAAATTCTTGGCTCTAACTACCTAAAACCACGAATTTTTAAGCTGAGGGAATATCTCCTAACTTTGGGGATCACTTTTAGGTGGAGCCATTCTAATTCGAATTCAAAACTCCCTCCAAGAATAGCTATAAAAAGAGCAAGAAGGAAGAGGCGATTAGCAAGCCTTGTACGTGACCACTTCATGTCATTTTGTAGAGATTGAAGAGCTTACTCCATAGCTCTATCATTCTACTCCCATTGTGAAAATATTCATTGCCAATGTCGTTGTAATCATATGTGAATCTATACATTTATCATCATCTACTTCTCTGTTTTGTTCTCTGTTATACTCACTCAGAGCAGTAACTTCAGAAGGTCATATCTCGAGTTCTACTCAACATTTTTCAGTGTTTTAACATGCGTTAGATAGATATTACTGTCTAGTTTTTGTGTATAAATGTTCATGGTCATTGAATTTACAGTTTTGGAGATATCTGCATTTTATTGCTCACTGGTCTATCTCTGTAGAGCCCCGAGAATGGTGGGCATGTTCCAGAAATTGATAAATCTTGTTCTCAGTGCTCAGACCATTATTTGAAGTGTTTTAACTAGGATTGGGAAGCTTGCTAAGTCTATTTGCTATGCCCAAAAGGAAATTATCTAATTCCTACCAGGTTGAGAGCACTGTTCATTTTTTCCAGCAGGTGTATGTCCAAAAATAGCAAGTTTTGGGAGCTAGTCATTTCGCAACTAGTCTGTCTTGACTTAAACTTTTGGGATACATGTTCCAAAGTACTTGGCTGATATTTTTGTGGATTTAGGAAGCTCAAAGGGTCTACTAATCAACTCTGAAGTGTCAGTTGGCTGGTGTGAAGCTACTTGTAGCAGCACCAACTCATCTTTGGATTGCATCCACCATCTCTCTTCACAAGATGCACTATCATTATGTCAAGGATAGGTTCTCTAGTGGAGAGATCAGTTTGGTATATGTGCCCATACAGGATAGTGTTCCATACAGGATAGTCAAAAAGGGTCTACTTTGGGAGAAGTTTGAAGCTTTCCACAATGCTTTGGGCTTACTCCCTTTTGTGGATTGATCTTTTTCCACATAGCTTGTTACTTCCTTATACATGAGTGTCAGCTCCTTGTTCACCACATCACTCCAACAAGGGACTTGTTGATGTATTTTGGTAGTGATATGTGTGAACACACTTAGGACTGTTGAGGAACTTTTTTCCCTATTTAGGAGGTTTTTTTCCCTGGCATGTATATACGCCTATAATGCTAATGAGTTACTTATCTTTGCACATCCACTTGGTAATTCATTCAATGTTGTGTTGTGATACAAGCTTCTTCTTCTTCCTTGTGTTCTTCATCTCTCCTGCAAACCTCAAACTCCAACATTCTTCAAAAAGACATGTATGAAAAGCTTCTTTGAATGTGGTCATATGGTGAATATCTAAGAATTGGCACCTATTGTAATATGCTATGAGGCATTTTAGTGGTGGTCTTTGAGTAAAATATGCTATGAGGCATTTTAGTGGTGGTGTTTGAGTAAAATAAAAAAGAAAGTGCCTAATGCCATAGTGAAAGCCAAGTAAATCAATATTAGGCTTTATTGCCTCATCCTCTCTAGGTAGAAGTGGGTGTATAGCTTTTGAAGAGGGTATAGGTGACTCTATGTGTATTATTTCTCCTTTTCTACTCTCTAAGGGTGACTCTAAAATGCATAGCTAAGGAGGGTTTAAGTCCTTAGTGACTAGGTTTGTCTTTATAGGTTATGTTGGTATAGGGATTATTGTGGACCACTCACCATTGGTTGAGTAAGTAGGGATCTGAGGATAATTCATGCGATACCTCATCTGATGGAACCATGGCTCAGGTATTCTAGTGTTAGAGAGAGGATTGGGTACCTTCTTTAACAATTTTTGAGCTATCTCAATCATCGTTCTTCACATATCTAACTTTTTTCGCTTTAAATTGGCTCTTAGATAGCATTTGTCATGATTCTCGATAGATGGTCCTATAAATATCCTAGCTTGATAAGCTTTCAATAGCATTTGTAGGTCTTCATATATTGGGGTTTTCAATACCAATCATGCATGCTAGCATTCTTTTTGTAGGCTTTGTCTTTCCTATTGGAGGCTTGTTTTCTCATGCTCCTCAGTTATAAAGCTCAAATTTTCTATCGTGAAGTTGTGAGTTTGATGTGATAACAAATTCTTCATTTCATCAAGCTTCTTTTTAAGTGAATTTACATATTGTGCTCTCTTCTATTTCCAAATAGGCTTCTTCTTCTTTTCTTCTTCAGATGAACTTATTTCTACCATTTTATCATTTTGTTTCTTCTTGAACTTATCCTTTCTCTATCTTGTTACTTGTGTGACCTCTAGACTTTGACTGTCCCTACTTGATGGATCCTTATCCAGATTAGGATCTCCTTTTTTATCTTGTTCTTGGGCTTGAGTATGTTCCCTCATAATCAGTTGAATGGGTTTAGCCTAACTACTATCACTTCTTGAAGGAATATGTGATATCACATTCAAAGGCATTACTTTAATGGATGAGGGATTTGTAGGAGAATCCTTGATTACATGGTCCACACCACATGTTGGGAAATATCCAAAGCCTCTAGACTGTGTGTTAGCTCTTAATTTAGCTTGGAGTATTGGGCATTGATGATTGAAGTGGTTTCCATTGCACTTGTTGCACATGCCCCTAGGAATTGATGGTCTATATGGTGGGCCAAATTGATTAGGGGAATTTTGGTGCTAGATTAGCATACCACACTCCTATGGATTCTAGAATATTATACTCATGCACTTTGAACCTAATTCCATCAAGGATTGTGACCTTGATTGTAATCCCCTTGCTCCTCATGAAAACTCTCATAACCATAGTTATAGTTAACTTTGCTAATCCTTGAATTAGTTAGTGGATCAATTGAAACTAATGCTCTTCTAGGGTTTTCTTCCACTATATATTTAAGTGGAATGTCCTAGTCTAGTTGAGGATATTTTTGCCCTAGCATAGGTTGTGCTACATTTTACCCATAGAATCTCTTCTTTGGCCCTTGGGCAAATTGATATTGCCTTTGGGGATAAGAGAAATCCCTATTTGGATATGGTCTAGGTACTTGTGCATTGTAAGGCTAATTCCTATTCATGTTTGGAGATAATTGCATTGGATTCCCTTGAACTTCTTGTGAATTCTAATAAGTTTGTGGCCTATTGTTAGGTTGAGGTTGTTGGGGAACTTGTCTATTATAGTAACAACCTACAGTGGATTTAGTCATCTTTTCTTCAATGTCATACCACTAAGAGGTATAGGAATAAGACTCATAACTCATGCTACATTGTATCCTCATAGATTGCCATGGTTAGAAGTTTGGAAGACCTAAGTTCATGGAACTTAAGGAAGAATGTTCCCAACCCACCTATAGGAGGAAAGATCCAAAGGACCTCCTTCATTTCTATGGAGTAATAAACTTTAATAGTATTAGAATCCAATAAAAACTTGGTAAAGAGTAATGTCCTTGCCACATAAATTTTTTCTTGTTCATCAGCCCCTAGTGACTCTCTATGGACACTCATGAATCCATTGGGGCCACCATTAGAAGCTACTAGAGATTCTTTAGGGAATTCATTCCCAAATTTATCCAATTTGTCAGTATGTTCATAGAAGACATATAAAAAAACTTTCTTATCCACATATGCATTAGCCTCTTGATTTAGAGCTAGATGGGGACTTGAAGTCACTCTAGCATTAGAGATCTTGATTTTTACTAGGGTCTAACCCTATGGATCTTTGAGCAAATGAGCACCGTATAGACTGTCCTTCTCTTAGGTTAGGTTAGTATCATATTCACCCTCTACCTTGGATAAGAATGTTAGCTCTTCTAGGGTTTTCTTCCACTATATATTTAAGTGGAATGTCCTAGTCTAGTTGAGGAGATTTTTGCCCTAGCATAGGTTGTGCTACATTTTACCCATAGAATCTCTTCTTTGGCCCTTGAGCAAATTGATATCACCTTTGGGGATAAGAGAAATCCCTATTTGGATATGGTCTAGGTACTTGTGCATTGTGAGGCTAATTCCTATTCATGTTTGGAGATAATTGCATTGGATTCCCTTGAACTTCTTGTTAATTCTAATAAGTTTGTGGCCTATTGTCAGGTTGAGGTTTTTGGGGAACTTGTCTATTATAGTAACAACCTACACTGGAGTTAGTCATCTTTTCTTCAATGTCATACCACTAAGAGGTATAGGAATAAGACTCATAACTCATGCTACATTGTATCCTCATAGATTGCCATGGTTAGAAGTTTGGAAGACCTAAGTTCATGGAACTCAAGGAAGAATGTTCCCAACCCACCTATAGGAGGAAAGATCCAAAGGACCTCCTTCATTTCTATGGAGTAATAAACTTTAATAGTATTAGAATCCAATAAAAACTTGGTAAAGAGTAATGTCCTTGCCACATAGATTTTTTCTTGTTCAGCAGCCCCTACTGACTCTCTATGGACACTCATGAATCCATTGGGGCCCCCATTAGAAGCTACTAGAGATTCTTTAGGGAATTCATTCCCAAATTTATCCAATTTGTCAGTATGTTCATAGAAGACATATAAAAAACTTTCTTATCCACATATGCATTAGCCTCTTGATTTACAGCTAGATGGTGACTTGAGGTCACTCTAGCATTAAAGATCTTGATTTTTACTAGGGTTGAACCCTATGGATCTTTGAGCAAATGAGCACCATATAGATTGTCCTTCTCTTAGGTTAGGTTAGCATCATATTCACCCTCTACCTTGGATAAGAATGTTAGCTCTCTCTGAAGCTCATCCATATTGATGGAATGTGAAAATTTCTTCCAACTCACTATCTAAATCGCTCAATGTATCAAAGAGAGGTCTAGGAATCAAGTTAGATGAACTCACACTCTTTGTAGTTGAACCTTGTTATTGGCATTCCTATCTCGTGTGTCAATATTGTATTTCTGTGCACTAGTTGTTCGCTCTCTACCTATTGTTTTACATTATCTTAAAATCATATATGTTAAACCTTTTAGTGCATACACATGTTTATGAACCACAATCAATAGAATTGAATGCACATTATGGTCACAAGTACGCCTATGCACAAACAATATATCTATTTCTTTGCTTGGTAGATGATTTGAATTCACAAAGGATAGTTGAGATTTGTACCAAATAAGTCTCCTATGAGCTCTCAAGAAGAAGGGACTCCTCTTGCATCAAATGACTAGGATACATGTAAAGCTAGAATTGTTTATTATATATGCACAATGTATTAAGCACTAGTCTTTGAACAAGCATACACATATACAAAAAGATATCTAGCTAAAAAGTTGTCTTTTAATCACTCAATGAGGTCAATTTCACTCTCTTATTGATTTGCTCTCACTAGAGATGTGTAGATTGATCTCTAGGTATCTTCTCAATGCTCAATCAAGTCCAATAATTTGTTAGAATCTTCCCCATAAGTAGAGGTTTCTCTAACTTATTTCATGGATAGCTAAGATTCTCTATGAATTTTTCAAAGTCCACCTAATTTCAAAAAGACTACACTCAAAAATTAAGGTTTTCCTCTAATTGATTGCTCTAGAGCTCTAGGGCAATCAAGGATGGTGGTTGAGCAATGGTTTAGCTTTCACAATTAGTTTAAAATGCCATGTGCCCACTAATGTCTTGGGAACACTCAAATGACCCGTAACATTGATATGACTCTAAGTTGTGATTACACTAGGGCAATCATGAAATGGTCAGAGTGTGGCTACTTATGTCTTTCGCACTTAATTTGATTGGAAACACCTCTTTATGGATAATTTCCAAGTCTTCAATAATTTTCACTCACTTCTTGCACCAAAATCTCAAAGATGGCTACCCAAAACCCTAGAGCTAGAGAAGTCATGGATTTGCAACACACACTTTGTTTTGGCTTGATTTTGATGCAAAGCTCTTTGGCCAAAACGAGCTCAGATCAAAACTTTGATGCCACAAAGCAAAGAAATTTTGAACTCCTAGTCAGCTTGAATATGCTCATCAATTTTCATGCGATTTTGAGACTGCAATCGAAGGGGTGTTGATGATGCCCTAGACGAAGCAATGACCTACTCTAATATGTTGATATGTTTAGATAGTGATGTGTGTGAACACACTAGGACCGCTAGGGCACTTTTTTCCTTCTTTAGGAGGTTTTTTTTCCCAAAATTGTATATATGCCTATGGCCCTAATGGGTTACTTATCTTTGTACATTCTAGTGGTAATACATTCAGTATTGTGTGTTGTGCTCAAGCTTCTTCTTCTTCCTCGTGTTGTTCGCATGCTTCCGCAGATGTCTAACTCCAACAATTGGTATCAGAGCAGGTCGTCACTTCATCTAGGGCATCGTCGACACCCCTCCGCTCACATTCTTAGAATCGCATGAAATCTAGTGGGCATACTCAGGGTGATTAGGAGATCAAAACAGCTTCGCAGTCTAGTGCCGAAATCATGATCTTAGCTTGTTTCGGCCTCCGAATGCACTATCACAGCACTTATGCGGGCTATTTTGTCTTTATGTTCCAAACATATATACATGTTTTGATTTGCCAGTATAAGCATCTCAAAGTCTGCTATAGGTCTAGTGGATATCATTAGGGTAGTTTTGTTCAACTTTTTCAGATACAATCATTGTTCTACATCAATGTATTTTAGTCAGTGGCCATGGCTGAAATTAATGATGTATTATGTATGCTGGCTATTGAGGATAAGTTGGATGGTACTAATTACCTATTGTGGGCTTATATGATGCGACATGTATTGGTTGCAAAAGGACTGTGGAACATTGTGCAGGGTGTTGAAAAATGTCCTATTACACCTGCAAATACAGGTATTGAAGCTGATGCAAATGGCATTGAAGATGTTGATATTATTCAAATTCCTATTCGTGTTGCAAATTTTGTTGCACCTATTGCAAAGCAAATTCATTGGGATGGAAGAGATGCCCAGGCACATGCATTGATAGCCTTTGTCTGTCAAACGTGCCATTATTCCTCACATTCACTCTTGTAGAACAACTAAGGATGCTTGGGATACACTTATCACATTGTACCAAGCTAGTAATGAGGCTCGTGTTGCTTACCTCCAAAAATAGTTGGAGAGTGAGCATATGAATTAAGGTGATTCTATGGACTGTTTTCTAGCAAAGATCAAGGACTTGAAGGAATGGTTGATTTGATGAAGTTATACGAGTTGGCTCACTTGTGCAGAATGTTCTGAATGGTCTTCCTGATTCATATAAGAGTTTTGCTTCTACTCTTCATTTGATGATGAAAGGCAATCCAAATGCCCTATCATTTGAAGAATTAGTTTTTATTCTGTTCCAAGAAGATCAGTCTAGGCAGAACATGTCCATTATGCATGTTATAGATCAAGATTTCTTGACTCATTAGAGGGGCAAAGGAAAATGGAGCTCTTCTACTAATAAGCAAAAATCTACAAATGCTCCACATTCGAAGAAGGAAGACAAAGATGAGAGGAAATTAGAAAAGAAGAAATTGTTTTGCAAATACTGTAAAGCAAATGATCATGCCCTTAAGACCTGTCCAAAAGTGGATGCTAAAGAGGCAAAGAAGAAAGAGGCCAAAATGGTTATTGCAGAGGCCTCTACACCAAAAATAGAGTCTGCTAATCTTGTGCAGAATGAAGAATGGGTGTTTACTACTGTTTGTAGTTTTGACCCATCTTCTCATGAGCAGTGTATGTCTGCAACCAAACATATTAACTCGCAGTGCAGTTTCTTCACTTCACCTAAACCTGCCCCTATATGGAATACTATCACATGTCCTAACAACTCCTCTTATCCTATCATGGGAGTTGGTAAGATCATTTTGAATACTATTGATGGTAGTTCTTTCACCTTGTTAGATGCTTTATTTGTGCCAGGGGTCAAGAAAAATCTGTTATCAGTTTCAGCATTAGCCAAGATTGGCTTGGTTGTGAAATTTGTTGATGACAGATGTATAGTTCATGATCTATCAAATGGCAACATGATTATTGCCTCTGGCATTTTATGTCATGGGCTGTATAAGCTCATAGGCTATGAAAGATCTATGAATGATTTGGCATGTGTAGTACATGATTCTCAGGCTATGTCAGATGAAGCTTTGGCATGCACACTTTGGTCATCTGAAATCGTGTAGAAATCTGAAATCGTGTCCTCTTTGCCCAAACTTGAGGCACCCAAAAAACATGTCTATGAAGGCTGTATTTTGGGAAAAATGCAGCATTCCTCCTTTCCAAAAGATGGTTCAATTCAGGCTACTCAAAAATTGTAGCTTGTACATAGTGATGTTTGTGGTCCTATGCAGACACCTTCTTTTGGAAACTATTTTACTTCGTGACTTTCATTGATGATTTTTCTAGGAATGCATGGGTATATCCACTCAAAGCAAAGTCCGAAGTGTTTATGTGCTTCAAAAAATTTTCAGTTTTGGCTGAAAATCTGTCAGCATGTAAAATGGGCACCCTCCATTCTAGTCGAGGGGGGGAATATATGTCTTCTGACTTTAATGCATTTCTAGTTGAACGTGGGATAAAACATCAATGTACAATGCCATATACACCTCAACACAATGGAGTTGCTAAACAGAAGAACATGTCATTCATGGAAATGGCGAGGTGTATGATCAACAGTCAGGCTTTACCACATAGTTTTTGGCTTGAGGCTATCATGTGTGCAACATATGTACTTAGCAAGTTTCCCATTAAAGCACTGTTGTCTATCACTCCATATGAGGCTTGGCATGGTCGCACGCCATCTGTTGTTGCTCATCTGCGTGTTTTTGGTTGTCTAGCATATACATTAGTGCCTAAGCAACATCATAGGAAATTGCTATCTATCATTCCATATGAGGCTTGGCATGGTCGCACGCATCTGTTGCTCATCTGCGTGTTTTTGGTTGTCTAAGCCTAAGCAACATCGTAGGAAATTGGATGATAAAGCAGTAAAATGTATTTTTGTTGGGTTCAGTTCTAAAAGCAAAGGCTATCATCTGTATCATCCACAAAATAAATGCATTTTGGTTAGCCATGATGTTGTTTTTTGTGGAAGATGCTATTCAGCCTTTACTTTTATGTACGAAGGAGACATCTATTAACTCCAAAGACATGCATGATATTTTGCTACCTCTTTTTACAGGTGGATAGTCTAGTGTTGGTCCTAATGAGGCAACTTCTCACCCTTTACAGGTTTCATGTGATGATGCATATCATTCTATTTCTAATGCAAATTTACATGATGCACTTGGTGATGAGAGAGCTTATATTGAGGAGGCAAAAAACTATGCCAAAATGGCAGGTGCAGACTTTGCGTGATAACAAATTAGATGCACCTCTATCATACCGTACTCGTTCAGAATCTCATAGCCTCTTTTGCATCAAAAGGCAGATAGTAGTCTGCTAGTGAAGGAAAATGAAAATGGGTACATTTACGTTTGCATTTATGTTGATGAAATTATTGTCACATGTACATATATTCAAGGAATGAAAGAGCTCAAAAAGCATATGGAAAAGGGGTTTTAAGATAAGTGATTTGGGAAATTTGTCTTATTTCCTAGGTATGAGATTGTAGATACTCAACATGGAGTATATCTTACACAAGAAAGGTATATGAAGAATCTTTTGATGAAGTTTAACATAGAGATTTGTAAGCCTTCAACCACAGTTTTGGAGGTAAATCACAAATTGAGCAGATATGGAGGAGAAGAGTTCAAGGACATGAACACATATAAGAGTTTGGTAGGTAGTCTAATCCATTCTACCTTGACAAGACCAGATCTTTCATATGCAGTTGGTGTCTTATCACAATTTATGCATTGCCCAAAGAAAACTCATTGGATTGTAGCACAAAGAGTACTA
>CM035424.1:173397057-173399557 GCA_020310875.1 Ceratopteris richardii | reverse complement strand
TCTCTATTTGCCTTTTGAGTTCATTGATTCCTTGAGCATCTGTTCCTGTAACAATAATATCATCAACATAAATGCACATGTAAATGTATCCATTTTCACTTGCCTTCACTAGCAAGCTACTATCTGCCTTTGATGCTTGAAATCCACATTCATTCAAGAACTTGACAAGTCTGTAATTCCAAGCTCTTGGAGCCTGCTTCAACCCATATAAAGCTCTCTTGAGCTTACACACATAATCTGATCCAATTGAATCCATAAAACCCTCTGGTTGCTCCATGTATACTTCATCTGCAATGTATCCATTTAGAAATGCATTTTTCACATCCAATTGTGATAATTTCCATCCCTTACAAGCAGCAATAGCAATCAATGTTCTAATTGTAGACATTTTAGCAACAGGACTAAAGGTTTCATCATAATCTACCCATAAGTTTGGGCAAAACCTTTGACCACAAGTCTAGCCTTGTATCTAGACACCTTACCATCTGCAAACCTCTTTGTTTTGTATACCCACTTACATCCAATGACTTTCTGATTCTTTGGTCTTGGTACTGATTCCCAAGTTTCATTTTCAAGTAGAGCATCATACTCTTCCTGCATTGCCTTCTCCCAATTCTGTTTACCTTTGGCTTCTTCATAAGTGGTTGGAACTTCTTCTGTCTTTACAATGTAAGCATAATCTTTTGTTGTTAGGAAAGATGTATCATAACTATACCTTATAGGCTCTTTCCTTTCCCTTGTAGATCTTCTGATTTCTGCACTTCTCAAAGTTTCAGCCTCATTTGATTCTGGATCAATCTTGGCCCTTCTTCTACATGATCCTGCAATCTACTTCTAGAGTCAACTTCATCAATACTTTCTTCATACACTTTTACTTTTGCCTTTCCTTTTCTTTGTATCTCTTCAACACCTGCATAATCATTTGTTGATCCTGTATACCATGTATTTTGCTCATCAAATGTCACATCTTTAGTAACAAGAAATTGCTTTGTGGATGGACTCCACAACCTGTAACCCATCTGTCTATCATCATATCCAATAAACACATACTTCTCTGCTTTTGGTTCTAGCTTATGTCTTAATTGTGAAGGAACATAAGCATATGCAATACATCCAAATACTTTACAATGATCAAGAGTAGGTTTCTTACCCCACCATGCTTCATAAGGGGTTCCTCCATCCAAAGCTTTACAAGGTAACCTATTCAAAAGGTATGTTGCAATATTAATGGCTTCTGCCCATAAGTAATTTGGACAATTCTTTTCCTTCATCATGGCTCTTGCAAATTCTACAAGAGTCCTATTTCTCCTTTCTGCTACTCCATTCTGTTGAGGAGAGTACCTGCAAGTTACTTCTCTTTTTATACCTGCATTCCATAAATAATCATCAAACTCTTTAGAAAAATACTCTCCCCCTCCATCTGACCTTAACCTCTTAAGCTTTTGCCCTGTGATCCTTTCTGCATAAGCATGAAAATGTTTGAATGTCTTGAAAACTTCTGATTTATCCTTGATTACATATAAAGTAATCCATCTGGTTGCATCATCAACAAACAACACATAATATCTGGATCCATTTATGCTATAGTCCCTTGAGGGACCCCATACATCTGTATGAACCAATTCAAGCATATTTGAATGCTTGTACCCTGATTTGTTGTAAGAACTTTTATGTGCTTTACCTAATTGACAAGCTTCACACTTGTACACCATATGTTGCCCTTCAATATTTGGCAATCCAAGCACCACCTGATTCTTTGACATTTCCTTTATAGCTCTCTCATTGAAATGACCTAGCCTTTTATGCCATAGGTCTAATTCAGATACCTTGTGACTTCCATAGGTAAATAATGCATGTCCCACATTACCTTGGACTTTGAGAGTAAACAATCTTCCTTCCTTTTTCCTGCAATTATGTTTCTATATCCCTGATTTGGATCTTGCACATAAACACCATCATTTGTGAATCTTACCTCATATCCTTTCTCCACAATTGCCCTACACTTATCAAATTTTTAGGAATAGTAGGAACATAAAGTACCTGCTCAGAAGTGTACTTCCACTCTTTGTCTTTACTGATCCAATGCTCTCCACTTTATGTTTGGTATTATCACCTGTTGAACTGTATGTCCATTCACCCTTGCTTCCATATCAGTCATCAAGGATAGATTCCCACTCAGATGGTTGCTACACCCTGAGTCAATATAAAACACTCTTTGATCTTCTCCCATTGATTCATGAGTTGCATTCAAGATAAGAGTCATATCATCCTTCTGATCTGATGCATAATTATAATAGTTGTTGTTGTAGGACTGAGATTGGAAGTTTCTTCCACCTCTACCATATGATGTCCTACCCCTCTTCCTCTGAAGTTGCCTCTTTGGTTTCTGCCTCCTCTACCTCTTTGATTATAGTTCTGATTATTGCTTCCCCATTTGATTATTATACCAACAATCATTTGCCAAATGATTAGTTCTGCCACAAATCCAACAAGCTTTAGC
>CM035424.1:173357353-173367353 GCA_020310875.1 Ceratopteris richardii | reverse complement strand
TACTCCAATGATAGGATAAGAGCCATTACTTGCACACACACGTCTTCCTTTAGTTGCATCTTTCAAAGATAGAAAGGACCTTTTGCATGAAATTATTTGCTCTGAAGCACCACTATCAAAGAACCAATCCGAATCCGCCTCACAATCATACATTTAGAATGCAATGATGCATCACAATGGCATGTAACAAAATACGTCCAAAGATCTTGAGCCACACTGGTTTGCATAAGTTGGCGGTCAAGTGGTTAAGTAAAGCATGGTGCAATAGGGAAGCCTCTTGGGCCAAATTGATTTTTAGACACAAGAGCTCTCTTACAATTGTGGGCCTTCTCAGTGGAAGAGACTTGATCTTCTCACTTCTTTGTTCTCCCCCTATTCAGTGACTCTCAGAGGCTCGAGCTTAGTTTGCTCTATGCGAAAGAGTTGGAACAAGGTGAAATAGTATGTCAAGATCAATGAAGATTGGAAATGAGCTTCTAGTATTAGATAAAATGATTCCCTATCAAAGGCATCACATGCATTGATTCTTGGAACCTCCAAAAAGCTAGGAAGATTTGGAACAAAGGGTTTCATTATTGGAAGCACCTTTCGAATCAAGACACATGCCAATGGATTAGATTTAAGGACATTAACTCTGCTAGGAGAGTGGACTATGATGAATGGTGTCTGTTGCGGAGCAGATTCAATGCTTGGGATTGCTCGAAGACTCACCTTCTTATTGGGCATGACTCTCCACTCCTTGAGGGTTTACGATTGTACATCAGCTATGGTCATAATTAAATTCCGAGATTCAACAAGAATATGGCATGTCACGCTTAATAGGAGGTGGTGTCTAAATTGGTTGGGTTTAAGGTGGGATTTTTTTTAAGTTCCAATCCCTTTGCCATCCCCTCATTGAGATTAAATAAAAGCACTTCTTATGTTGCAGATCCTCCAAGGAATTTGGACTAATCTAAAAAGCTAACAAAATTTACATTGATCCTCCTTGGTGTAAGTGTTGCCTTCATGCAATGAGGACTTGGGACACCTTTTCTTTTCGTGCCCCAAGTCAGTGTCAATCCGACGGGCCCTTGGAAGAATCATGTTCGTGCAGGGACAAATCAACTGGAAGCAAGCATTAATAGGTGAAACAATTGGTTGTTCTTGAGCATTGTGGAATGCTATGAGATGCAGGGCCCTCTGAAAGATCTCGAAAGAGAGGTGCTGCCAACTTTGATAGACCTCCTAAAGAATAGTCGATCATAAAATCTTTTAGGCAAAATAATTTCCAATTGTAAGAAGTCCCCGCCATTTAGACATCATAGTGTTCTTCCTCAAGAGCAACAAGATTAAATACAAGTAGTCACACCATGAGGGGGACGAAAGGGTTATTAACCTTCTTTGTAATGTTCTCTAATTCTGGCAAGTTATACAACAATAGAGGTTAGCAATGTTTTCTATACTCATCAATAATATGACCAACCTTTTAGGAATATTTGTATCTCTTCTTCTTTTGCAAATCGGCATCAGAGGAATGAGTGGAAGAGGAAGGTTGTGGATTTTCTTTTGATGAACCCAAAAGCTGAAACATACTTGTTTTTTCTTTCTTGTGAGATAGAAAGTGCTTCGTTTCCTGAATCAAACCACTTCTATTCACTCTAGATTGCTCTTCTTGCAAAAGAAGAGATAGCCTCATCAAATGCATACATATTCAGATTCCCTTTTGCAACCAAACAGAGTGTAGCGGCAAAGCTTTGAAAAGATTCAGGTCATCCTTTCAACAATGTAGAGATGAGTGATGCTTTTTCATGTCCTTTATGCATGCCACATACATATCCACAACCTCATTTTCAGCAATGTTGGAGCAAGTCTATGACAAGCCTAAGTATTGGCTTGAGTCCCACAAAGTCATAGAAGAAGCCTTAAAATGAAGACTATGTAAAGTTCACTTGTGAACTACCTCTTGTAACTTTTCAAGAGTTTACTTAATATAACAATATCTTAAGTGGTTGAGTCCACTTGATCAAAAAGGGAAAGAGGAGCCACAAATTCGTGATTTGTGGTAGATAGAGAATCAAAGTGATTGGAGAGTGATTGAGGGAAGTTAGCCTCCCAAACTGAACTATAAATAGATGGCAGCTTTAGTCATGGTTAGAGAGACCTATGTGAAGACCTCCAAAAGCTGAGCTTTATGCCATATCAAGGTGTGATTCCAAGGCACACATATGTACCAGTAAGTCCATTGTATTGTACAAGCAATATACTTTCATTTTCATGATCATTTGAGTTCATATTTCCATGTTCTTGTGAAGTGTACTACTCACTGCCATATCTCTCAGTTTTCTCAGTCAGATTACAGAGATGGTTTCTTCGAGCTTCGTGCATCATTTTCAGTGATTTAACTTGATAAAGTTAGCTCTATAAGTCTACTATATGCTCACCAATTGTCATTTCATTTGGGTGTTTCAATCTTCAGTTATGTTCAGTTGAAGTCTACCATGTCTGTTCATTTTCACTTCTCTGTCAGGTACCCGACTTTTTTACTCATCTTGTCAGAGCTATTTCTCAGTGTGTACTTACCCAAATTCAATGATTTAAAGCTTGTTTGATTCAGCTAACTGTCTAGTATAAGCATACAAATTTTCATAATCATTGGATTCTTAAATCTTGAGTTATGTTCATTTTTCTGCTCACTGGTCTCATTACTGTAGCAGCCCGTGAAAATCGGGATGATGTTATCACTTGTTAAATAACATTCTCAGTGTGTGGTTCATTATTTTTTATGAGATTACTCTTGAAAGTTAGCTCTTTAAGTTAACTAGACTTCCCCAAGAGGAATTAAGATAATTGCTGCTGTGCTCAGAGAATTATGCAAAACACTCGATAGGTGTATGAACCAAAATAGCAAGTTCTTCACCTCTGAGCTAACTTCAACTTATTTGTTTTGATCTATCTTTTTGAGAGTGATCTTCCAAGGTACATAGGGTGTCTAATACATCCATGGGCAAGCTAAAAGGGCCCACCACATACTCCTGGAGTTCATTTGGCTGGTATAGATCAAGGATTTTGCAACACCTCTTCATCTTCAAGCACATACCTATCCATCTCTTCACAGTGGTATCAGAGCAAGGTTGGAGAATATGGTAGATGGATTTCCTTCATCAATTGACAAATCGGATAGAGGTAACTACTCAGCTTGGTCATTAAGAATGGAAGCTTATCTCCAATGTAGAATTTTATATGGTTATGTGGCTAGAGATGAAGTTATGCCAAGTTTCAGGAACAAAAGTCAACCAACACAAGAAGAGCAAGAAAGATTGAGCACATGGTGCTCCAAGGATGCACTTGCAAGATCTTATCTCCTCAACTCTATCTCAGATTTTTTGTTGCCTCACATTAGAAGTTGTAAGACATCTCAGGAAGTATGGGATGCACTTGAAGCCTTCTTCTCTTCAAGTACCAAAGCTAGGAAGCATCAACTATGGTTGGATTTCACAACTCTCAAGAAAGCTCCCAAACAAAATGTGACTGATTTTTTCACAAAGCTCAAGGACATAGCACATCAGTTGGGAAGCATTGGAGAGCTAATAGATGAAGAGCAAATTGTAAGGCAGGTCATCAATGGCTTGAAGGCAGATGACAAGTGGGAAGCATTCACCCCAGCAATGGATTTGTACATGGACATGCATGTACCTGATTTCAATACACTCATTGGACAACTACTTACTCAAGAGGCAAAGCTTATCAAAAATGGAGAAAGCTCTAAAGGTAATCAATCTTCAGCTTTATACATTGATAAAAGCAAGTCCAAAGACAACAAAGGAAAGGCAAAGAAAGTGGATGATGAAGCAGATACATATCAAGCTAACTATGCAGGTAGAGGAAGACATGGCAGAGGTAGAGGAAGAGGAGGTAGACAAGGCAGGGGAAGATCCCAAGACTCCAACCCATGTTCTATTTGTGGACTACAGGAATCGAAGAGGCAGAGGATACAATAGAGGAAGTTATGGCTACTCAAGAGGAAGGTTCAACAATTATCATGGAAGCTACAACAACTACAATCATTCAAACTATCAAGGAGGCTACAAAGGAAGGAGAGACTTCAATAACTACACAGAAGTCTCAAACAAAGAGGATTCATTATTGATCATGAACATGGCTATGCCACAAGGTAATTCTGATGAGCATGTTCTCTACATAGATTCAGGTTGTTCAAATCATGTGGCAGGAAATGTAGCACTCCTATCAGATTTAGAAGATCCAAGGAATAAGCATGAGGTACAAACTGGAGATGATACAAGACATCTTGTGGAGAAAATAGGCAATGTCAAAGCACCTGATGAAAACATCAACCTACTCAGTAAGGTACTCTATGTCCCTACCATTACAAAGAATTTGATAAGTGTTGCGCAGATAGTAGAGAAAGGGTTGCAAGTCAGGTTCACAAAAACAGAAGCATTTGTTGAAGATCCAAGTCAAGGATTCAAAAGAATTGCAAAATGTGAAAAGACAGGTAGATTGTTCACATTTGAATTACAAGACACTAGAAACATTGCTCTCTATAATTATTGTAGTCAGACACTCACAGAATTGGAAATATGGCACAAAAGGTTAGCACATATTGGTGAAAGGTCATTAAAGCAAATTTGCAGGGACCAAAGTGTACTTGGACTCCCTAATTTGTCAAAACAACATATGATTTATAAGTGTAGTGCATGTCAATTTGGAAAGTCTCACAGGTTACCATTCATGAAGAAAGGTTATATGCATGGAGATCTCTTGGAGTTGGTTCATACAGATGTATGGGGACCTAGCAAGGAAGCTTCAATATTTGGATCAAGGTATTATGTCTCCTTTATTGACGATTGCAGCAGATGGACTATCCTATTCTTTATGAAACACAAAGATGAAGTTTTTTCATGTTTCAAAAAATATTTGGCTCTTGTGGAGAATCAAATAGGTAAATCACTAAAAAGGCTAAGGTCAGATGGAGGGGGAGAATACTTCTCCCATGAGTTTGATTTTTTTCTTCAAGAAAGAGGAATCAAAAGAGAGATAACTACAAGGTACACTCCTGAGCAAAATGGAGTGGCAGAAAGGAGGAACAGGACAATTGTTGAAGCTACAAGGTCCATGTTAAATGAAAAGCATTTGCCTAATTATCTATGGGCTGATGCTGTATCTACAACCACTTACTTGATTAACAGGTTGCCTTCAGAATCCCTTGATGGGATGACTCCATATGAGGCTTGGAATGGAAGAAGACCAAGCTTAGATCATTGTAAAATTTTTGGATGTATTGCTTTTGCTCATGTTCCTTCACAGGTTAGAGGCAAGATGGATCCAAAAGAAAGGTGTGTATTTATTGGATATGACAACAATCAAAAGGGTTACAAGGATTCTCAAGTATCTCAAAGGAACCATAAATGAAGCACTTTATTATCCTTATGTATCTGATTTAGGTTTGAAGCTATTTTCTGATGCAGATTGGACTGGCTCCAAAGAAGATAGAAGGAGCACTTCAGGTTATCCTACCTTTGCAAGTTCAAAGCTTATTTCATGGTCATCCAAGAAGCAACCCACAGTTGCTCTCTCTTCTACTGAAGCTGAATATAAAGGTCTTGCCATAGCTACACAAGAAGCTATGTGGATGAAGACATTATTCAAAGATCTTGGATTGGAATTTGGAACTCCAACTATTTATGGTGACAATACGAGTTCTATTCATTTGGCTGTTAATCCTATTTTTCATGCAAGGACTAAACATATTGAAGTTCACCCTCACTATGTACGAGAGAAGGTTTTAAGCAAAGAGATTCAAATATCATATGTGTCCACTCATCAACAATGTGCAGATATTCTAACCAAAGCATTGGATGGTACAAAGCTTTGCAAATTCAAGGCTATGATTGGTTTACACGTAATCTTGGAAGATTGAAGACCTCAAGCATACTTGGCTTGAGGGGGAGCTGGTAGATAGAGAATCAAATCAATCACTAATTGATTGGAGAGTGATTGAGGGAAGTTAGCCTCCCAAACTCAACTATAAATAGATGGCAGCTTTAGTCGTGGTTAGAGAGACCTAAGTGAAGACCTCCAAGAGTTGAGCTTTATGCCATATCAAGGTGTGATTCCAAGGCACACATATGTATCAGTAAGTCCATTGTATTTTACAAGCAATATACTCTCATTTTCATGATCATTTGAGTTCATATTTCCATGTTCTTGTGAAGTGTACTAGTCACTTCCATATCTCTCAGTTTTCTCAGTCAGATTGCAGAGATGGTTTCTCTGAGCTTCGTGCATCATTTTCAGTGATTTAACTTGGTAAAGTTAGCTCTATAAGTCTACTATATGTTCACCAATTGTCATTTCATTTGGGTGTTTCAATCTTTAGTTATGTTCAATTGAAGTCAACCGTGTCTGTTCATTTTCACTTCTCTATCAGGTACCCAACTTTTTTACTCATCTTGTCAGAGCTATTTCTCAGTGTGTACTTACCCAAATTCAATTATTTAAAGCTTGTTTGATTCAGCTGACTATCTAGTATAAACATACAAATTTTCATAATCATTGGATTCTTAAATCTTGAGTTATGTTCATTTTTCTGCTCATTGGTCTCATTACTGCAGCAGCCCGTGAAAATCGAGATGATGTCATCACTTGTTAAACAACATTCTCAGTGTGTGGTTCATTATTTTTTATGAGATTAATCTTGAGAGTTAGCTCTTTAAGTTAACTAGACTTCCCCAAGAGGAATTAAGCTAATTGCTGATGTGCTCAGAGAATTATGCAAAACACTGGACAGGTGTATGAACCAAAATAGCAAGTTCTTCACCTCTGAGCTAACTTCAACTTATCTGTTTTGATCTATCTTTTTGAGAGTGATCTTCCAAGGTACATAGGGTGTCTAATACATCCATTGGCAAGCTAAAAGGGCCCACCACATACTCCTGGAGTTCATTTGGCTAGTGTAGATCAAGGATTTTGCAACACCTCATCATCTTCAAGCGCATACCTATCCATCTCTTCACAAGCAATACATACATTCCCAAGTTACTTCCTCAAGTATGCAACAAGTGCTTCATTATGCACGGCATACAAAGAAGAAAGAGTGTCGCATGCTTGTCTTGATATAGAAGATGACCAATTGTGTGGAACTATATGACACTTCACAAAATGCACGGTCAATGCATGAGCTTGAGCATCTTTGCCATCCCATCTAAGTTGCTTCTATATGGGGATCTAAGTTGCATTGTACTCGAAGAGAAAACTTCATCTGTTATAGTAGATTGCGAAGTAGATCTTCAAGCTACATCTATTATAGTAGATTGCGAAGTAGATCTTCAAGCTACATCTATTATAGTAGATCTTCAAGCTACATTTTCCATTGTGTTCCATGATTGTTTTGCAACAAGAACATGCTTTCTCATATAAGACCACATTGGATAGTTGGTCTCATCAAGCCTATCTTCAGCTTGAAGCATGCCAAGCAAGTCATGGTTTCCCACCATTTCACTACAGAACTAGAATGTGACGAGAAATTTCAGCTCACAATATGCCACTTTAATGGCAATTCTCACTACATAAATGGCTTCAAATTGGTAGTAAACCCTCAATGCAACTAGTGGAAATGCTTTTTGGATGTTGTAAATCAATGTTCTATGATCTGAAGCCGATTTGTACTTCTAAGAGTGTGCACACATGAGATAAAAAACCAAAGAGCTAAACCTGGCGTGATATGATGGTTAGGTGTGTAGAAGTTCTAGACACACAAACAGCACAAACATAGCAAGACACACGAAGAAAACAAATGGTTTCTCCAATGGTTGTAAAAGCTCTCACTATTGATGGTGAACAAAAATGAAGAAAGAGCTAAACAACCTCCCTAAGTACAAAGTACCACCACATATAAGTGTATCATTTATATTGTAATATGGGAAAAAACCTCTAGCCAATACTAGAGTACAAAGTGCACGTGTAAGAAAAAGATTCACGTCAGAGCTCCCAAAAACCATGAGCAGCAAAAAAAATAAAGAAAGAGAAAATTGTGAAGGGATCTTAGTGGTGTAGATTTAAAAACGATAATATCTAAGACCATGAATGAATAGGTAGCAATGTTGATCCAATTCCATAGAGAACCTTAGTGATTGATGCAACCAAGATTCTTTTCTTGATTATGTAAAACTAGATTCGATGGGTATATGTCAATATACTAATAAGGTCAATTCCAATTTAAGAAAACACAATTCATATGGGAACAATGTAGATGCTTGATGTGTATTATTTGAATGTACAAGGCTAGCATTTATTACTTGAATTCCAAAGATGATAAGCTGACCCATTTATGTAAAGTAGTTACTCAAAGACCCAAAAGCACAAAACGATGGAAAATATTCAAGCCCCAATTTTGAACAAAAGTGGTTGGCGGTTTGGTTTTCCTATCATTCATGAAATTAGCAAACAACAGCCCTTTGCTTTGCCTATAAGAACATATGGCTAACATTCAAACTCACAAGCTTTTTCTCCATCAATTGTGTGATGAGATGGGGGATGCATATTCTAAAAAGCACAAATAAAGAACAGATATGATTGTCATCTTAGGCTCTGAGATATGATGATTTATTATCCATTCGGATGGTCCTCATCTCTTTACGCCATTTCTTTCCCAATTACAAGGCAAAGTGTGCATTCATGTACCGTTTGATATTCGTCATAGAACTTCTTTAAAAGCTAAAAAGAAAGTGTGTAAAGTTCTATTAAAGCTAATCCTATCCCTATGAGGGATTTGGCTTGTTAAAATTTTCCTTTTTTTTCTCTTATTTAGTCAACAACGTAGTACAATACATGGGATACCTTTCACCATCCGTTGGCACTACCCAAGACTGATCTAGCCTTCGCTACAATGTTTCATGTTATGCCAACACATTTAACCTTGATAAATGCCAATTATTAATGAATTGTAAATCTCAAACACTCTTAAAAGATATACCAATTATTTCATTCGCTTAATTGTTGAAACTTAGCTCCAATTCATTTATTAATGAATTGTAAATCTCAAACGCATGAAAAATTAGGCCTTGAAAAATTCACTAGCTCTACAAAATGTATGCTTGCATCAACTTAGCTGCATCTCACATCATGTAATCACATCATTGTAATATTCATATCCTCACATTTTCATCCATTCTTATATCATATGCCTACGTATAACATAATGCATATGTGCCTAACATGGAGCAACTAGCATTACAAGTCCCTTAAAATCGCATCATCAATTTCGAGGATAATGTCTTTCAGATTTCAATTGGAACATCTCAAACTCCTTAGAAACTCGAGAGGAGGGAATGAAATGACAAAATGTTTGACTTAACCATAATGCATGAGGGGCATCCCATGTTTTCTCCAACAATTTCGAATCCAAATGTACTAGCACCATGATAATCATAACAAATACTCTTGCTTTATTGGTTGGTTCATCTCAAGTTTCATGGCATCAACTACACCCTCTGGTTATTTACACATTTGGTTGAGCTGGAGTTCACCTTATGCGAACCAGATAAAATTGTTTTGTTTGATTGCATTTCAATCTTCTCCATGATAAGATAAATTCAAATTTAAAATATATGTATTTTTTTTTTTAAAAGGAACATGCAAGATTATGGTTCTTTACTACCCACTTGGCTAAATGCCATAGACGTATCACCGGATGTTAACAGTTCGGTGACTCGTCCCTTTCACTTAAATGGCATGTAACCAGACCGTACCTTTCCAGAAACTGAAAGCAATTCAAATCATACAAAAGCAGTCTGTATTGCTCTGCATCAAAAAGATGCAGGAGCAAAATAGTCACACCTAGAATGCAACAGGACCGATAATTAAGGACATATATTTTACAAGCAATAAATAGTGTCAAATGGAATACACAAAAAAGTATCTCAATCTACAAGCAGCTAATATTGCTGTAAGTCGAGAAGGCATGCTCCACTGGTAAACAACACTTGAATCTCTACCAGATGAT
>CM035424.1:173324853-173352353 GCA_020310875.1 Ceratopteris richardii | reverse complement strand
CTTATACAAATGGCAAGGCATTGGCCTTCAATGATCAAATAAAGAGCACAAGCAAAACTATAGCAATGCATGGTCAAACTAAAGAGCCCTATCAATTGCATACTTTGAAGTGCATGGTCAAAACATATGGTGTAAAATATAAGGTATTTCGGCATTTGCTGACGAAGCATGTGCGCTCACTCACATACATATCATGTGTATATACAAAATCCCTTTCCATCACTCAATATGCATAGGTAAAGCTCACAATGTGCCTTGATGCAAGGTCGTGGAGTGAGACCCTATCATGCATAGTTTATGTGCAACTTTCAAACAATCATGGTGCATAGGATATATGGTTGTCGAT
Organism: Ceratopteris richardii; assembly: GCA_020310875.1. Classification (NCBI taxonomy): domain Eukaryota; kingdom Viridiplantae; phylum Streptophyta; class Polypodiopsida; order Polypodiales; family Pteridaceae; genus Ceratopteris; species Ceratopteris richardii. The sequence continues at coordinate 173,352,007 of CM035424.1, read as the reverse complement.
GATGAGGTCAAAAAACAAAATTGAAATTGATTTTATGCTATGTACAAATGCAAATAGATGTGCATCTATGAAACAAAACATGTGTAAGTACATTGTTTCATGCATACTTTAAGTGCAAAAATTAATCAACATGGTGCAAAATTAGAGATTTGAAATGGACAACTATGAATCAATCTCATGCTTATCACTCTCATCTTACCTATCACTCAAATCTCTCTCAATAGATCTCATTCTATCATCATCATAGATAGTTTTTTTGAAGAAGCTTATCAAGATAATCCTTGTCTCATGAAAACATCAAAGTTAGTACAAAAAACATTGTTTATATTTAGTCATCACCAAAATTCTCTCATCATATCATCTCTTTGTTTTCATCGTCAATACCTACAAAAATCTTTTCAAATCACATTAGTCGTGGTTCATGCTAACTTGTTATTCTTCAAAAGAATCATTTAGTGGGTCATCAATTTGTTTTACAATTTTATCAACTATGCGTGATATTTTTGCAACGTCTTCTTGCTCATGATTGAATTACTATCTTGGTCATTTTCTGTACTTGTATTGTCACCATCTTCTTGTTCTTTATTCTTAACCTTTTCAAGATCAAAAAACTTATCATTATACAAAAACTTTGCATCAAGTCGGATATAGATTGTGCCATCTTCCTTAGTTTTGACATTAATTGTTTTTCATGCTCTTCTTTATTCAGTCGTAATAGTTCATTCAAAAATTTCTCAAATCTTTTTGTATCTATGTGTAATGATTCATCTTGATTCACACTTATGGAGGTTTCTTGCTTTTCAGTTGAACAACTACTTTCATGATCATTAGATTGAGTATTGTTATGTTTCTTAAGCATCCATTGCTTCTTCAATCTATGTAATGATATTGGACTATGTCTTGACTAACCAAATATGCTTTCATACAACCTCTTCCTAAATTCAAGTGTAAAGGTAAACGATCATGATAATTACATATTTTCCGTTCAATTTCAAGTACCAATTTTTGTCTACATGCATTTTCATATGCAATACAACCCTCATATATATGACCGCTTTGACCACACCAAAAACATCTAACAGGTCAATTATGGACTCTATTTGGTCTTCTATGTATAGCACTAGGAGTGATTCTTCTATGGTCGGGTAAAGGGTTTTGTTTAATAGAATGTGTAGACATATTTTGAACTTGAACTTGATATTCATATTTACACTCACATGTGGCAATTTCTTTTACTTGATTGGTTAGACTTTCAAAATTTTCTTTCAAACTTGAACTTTCATAGCTAATAGTGTTGATTGTTGTAATTTCTCTCACATGATTGGATTGATTATCCATACTTTCTTTCAGACTTGAAATTTCATAGTGAATAGTTCCTTTAAATTCCTGAACTCTTCATTAAATCGTGTATTTAATTATCTCAAATCTTCAAAAACATTTGTCAGTATTGGAGCCATCATTGAGATACATGAAGTTAAGGAGTCGATCTTTGAGATACATGAAGTTAATGAGTTGATACATGAAATTAATGACTCAATCTTTGAGTAAAGTTCTCCATCCATAAATGTAATTATGTGTGATTCCATATCAGGCAGAAAGTTTTCCAAATCCGATTTCATCTTTGTATGTGTATATATATTCGTAAGCGAGAAAAATATAAGTATAAATACCTCGAATTGCTTTTTTTTCCCACTTGACGGGTTTGTGATGAGCCTCACCACCAACTCCAAGTTATCGTCCAACTCCTGAGACTCGCTGAGTTGTTGTGGAACGATTCACATCAGGTTCAAGTGTCGCGAAGGGGCTCATTTGGGCAGACCAATTCCAACTACAGGTGTTCAAACTAACGACGCACACAGGATGCTTTAAGCAAACTCAAGTGACAGATGACGACTCAAAGAGATGGATACTCAAGGAGAATAGAAACACATAGATAGATAGATAAGCTCATAGAAATAGACTTACACAATTCATCATCATAAGAGAGAATAGGAAAGCTAAGTGAGAAGCGCGAAATTCATCATATGAAAGATTGGAAATAAGGGAGATGTATGAAAAGTGGAGAGAAATTCATCATCATGTGAAAGATGGAAATAGGTGATATGGAGATAATGGATTCATCATGGATCATGTGAGATATGAAAAGAAAAGATAGGCAAGATAGAGATGGATGGAATCAATGAGGATGAAAAAAGATAAGGGTGGAAAGAATTCGAAGAGAAGAGCTAGGGGAAAATTGGAAAGAAGAGAACCTGATTCATAATAATAAGTTTTAATACAATTCTAATGAAAATAATGGAAAAGATACATGTTACCGATTCATAATTATCATACTGTTGATGTATAATGTCCATCAATGCTTCATCAATCATGTGTGAATGCTTCATCATTCATGTGTGCCAACTCCTTTAAAAATCTTCAACCTTCCAACTTCAACACAAGCCTCCACATATATTGGATGATGGACCATGATCAAAGTGATCCTCTATGCCTTCTCATATAGTAATCTTGGTTGCCTATGATGGCTTTTCACAAAAGCTAACGAAAAAAGCACAGATCATGCTTTCGCTTTTTTTTAGCCATGGATTTAATTTATCGCAATTATTTGCTTTTCGTGAGTTTTGATGGGTTCGCATTCGTTGTGTTTACGTTTTGTTTGCTCTTGTTTTTGTTTATTTTATATTGATTTATTACTTTAATGATTTTTTACCTTTGTATTTGAATTGATGGTTTCACACTATAAAGTTTAGGTAATGTACGAATTTTAAGCTTACATAATATAATGTGATGGATATATAATCACTACATATAACATGTTATGTAACATCTTTTCTCATAGAAAAGAGACCAAGAAAGGACTAATCAAAAAGCTTATCATGTGGTGAAAATAGGGTACGGGTATTTCAAAATAAAACTTGTACATTCTCCACTCTTCTCAAGGTGAAGTTAATGATCTCAACAAGTTCTACTTAAAAGAATGGTTCTGTTCAAAATATCATCCTATTGACTGAATTGCAAAGTGCACCCTTAAATGGGTTTAGCTTGAAATGTAGAAATGTAAATCTCTATGACACTACCTTGCCTCTTCCTATGCATCAGAATTTACGCAATTGATATGCAATCTCACTTGGCACGAAGATTATTTCATGAGCCAATTTAGATTGGATTTAAGAGATGATGTGAAGGATCTTCTGCTCACGATGCCAAAGGTTAAGACTTTGAATGAATACATCACGCAAGCCATTCAATGTGATAACCGACTCTTTGAAAGGAAACAAGAAAAACAAGTAAAAGGAAGCCTTCACCAATGGAAACCCTTCAAGCGCACTCCTAGAGAAGAACATATGCAGATAGACGTAACTAGGTTCCAACCTCTAACTCCACAAGAAAAGCAAAGAAAAAGAGATAACAAGTTATGTCTCTATTCAGTGTTGACCCAGTGCACGGACCGAAACATATAGATGTACCATTGAGTTCGATTCGCACCGAATTTTAAGAGGGAAAGCTATGCGTGAATCTGTTCGAAGTTCTTTGAACCGAACCGAATTCCGTTCGATGCGTGATTGGTTCCATTCAATGCGATTTTGACCAAGCGGTTCGTTTTGAACCTCCTGCACGTACTTACTGGCTACTGCTAGGGTCGCAACTCCCCAGTCAAACGCTTCTAGTTGTCCCAATCATTTGCAACTTGCAAGCGCAAGAAGCTTCGGTCTACCCAAGTTCCAAGAGCGTCTTGACGCGCGTACCCACTGACAACTCACGAGACTCCACAGAGAGAGAGAGAGAGAGAGTCTTCTCCCGAGTTTCGACTCTCGAGCAACTTGCAAGGCTAAGTTCGAACTTTGAGCCTCCAATATCAGCTGACAACGTATGAATCTCAATGTAACACAGTCAGGACTCAGTAGTCATCAGTTCACACACAGTGCACACACACACATGCATAATGATTGACATGTGTCACCGTTCACGTGGGACGTGTGTGTGTGTGACTGGTCATTGGTCACTGTCACCTGTGTATTATCAATTTATGATATCATTGTGTATTATCAATATGATAGTCATAAATTGCCATAATCCATTTGTCAAGAGTCAAGACTCAACAATAAATTATAATTAATTGCAATTTTCCAGTGCACATATATCATATGACATATATGTGACTGTTGACATAATACATTGTAATTTGTGACATAATACATTGTATATGTGTCATATATCATATGACATATATGTGACATAATACATTGTATATGTTCAAGACTGAGAGACTCAACAGTGAGAGCTCTCAGCTCACTGCTCAGTGCTCAGAGACTCAAGAGTCAACAGTCTATAGTCACATGACACGCACGATAGTAACTACACAGTTGTCAGTTGTCATTCGTCAGTCAAAGTTCAAACACATTATACATATACAACTTGCAAGACAATGGACATTTGTCATTGCATCTAATTAGTGATAATTAATTATTATGCACATTATACATTGCATGATGCATCTAAATGTAATGAATCATGATTAATCATAATGAAACATGTTACATAGTACATATTACATATTGATAATTGCACAATGCACAATAACAAATTGCTCATGTGAACAGTGACATGCATCTAATTATTGAATATTGATATCATTAATAATTATGCACATTGCAATGTGCATGCACATTGCAGCATCATGCATGCTCTTTGCTGCATCATGTTTTAAGATGTTACAACTTACAAGTTACATAACACAACTTACATCAATCAGTTATGCATGCAGCTGCCAGCATTATGCATTATAATTTATATGCAATCATCAATGACAATGTGTCACATGTGTCAAGACTCAAGACTGGTCAGTGGGTCACTGAAGTCTGAGAGATTCAACAGTCGTCAGTGAGAGCTCACTGCCCAGAGACTCAAGAGTCAACAGTCACACACACTGCACAGTGCTGAGCGCACACAAACTACATAGTGATAGTAGTAAGTACACAGTTGTCAATCAAACACATTATACATATACATCTTACAACTTACAAGACATTGCATCTAATAATTAATTATCATGCACATAATATATTAAATCTAAATGTAATGAATCATGATTAATCATAATGTAACATGTTACATGTTACATTATGATTAATCATGATAATTGATAATTGCACAAATAACAGTGCACAAGCTCATGTGAACAGTGGCAAATGTACATCATCAATGATCATTAATGATAACAATTATAGTGTGCACACACTCTTTTCACTTAGAAGTTAGTCTGAAGACATTGAAATTCAGTTGACAATGGGCACGAGGAAGACTAATGTTTTAAGGGTTCTATATTTCAGGTATCTACTATCATGCCTCGAGGAAGATCTTCAGTATGGGATACCCATACTTCGAGCCACGCATTGGCAAACAGCAGTGGTTCCGGTTAAGGCACACAGAGATGGATGTGCAAATATTGCGGTAGGACATTTTGCACTACCACCATTCGTGTCATTCGTCATGCGTCTGGCTTAGGAGGAATGGGAATTAGTGCATGTCCACAGGTCAGAGATTACACAAGCGATAAGAAATGAGCATAACCTTGCACAAGCACAAATAGAAGCACGTCGACATGAGATAGAATCCTCTTCATTAGATTTGTTGGAGGAAATGGAAACTACTTTCAGTATATCTAGTGCCTCTCAGCCCGTTGGTACATCGGAAAAGGGTAGGACTTGTTCTCAACGTGACATTGAGAGTGAGTCGTCTGAGCCTATAAGAGATGAGCCTCCACTCCAAAGGCCTAGGTCTGGATATTTGCACTCGCCTTTTTTGACCGTAGGTTTGCAAAAGCAACGACAAAAGGCCGTTGAGATAGAGATCTCACGTTGCATTTTAGAATGCAACCTCTCTTTCAACGTAGTTCGTACTCACGCGTGGAAGAGAATGGTGAGATTCATAGCTCAGGTAGGTCCATGTGACGATTGGTACGGCGTGGAGTACCATAAGTTACGTGGACCTGTGCTATTGGAGGAGAAAGCAAGAATAGATGTTCTTTTGGAGCCCATCCGAATAGGGTGGAAGATGTATGGATATTCCATACCATCCGATGGTGTAGAACAAATTTTTGAAGGACAGGGTAAAGGATGGCACCAAGGGACCAAATATCAAACTGGGCGCCAAGACGTCCAAAATCTGGAGTTGGGCGCCAAGACGTCCAAAATCTGGAGTTGGGTGCCAAGACGTCCAAAATCTGAAGTTGGGCGCCAAGACGTCCAAAATCTGGAGTTGGGCACCAAGACGTCCAGATGATAGAGTTGGGTGACTGCATGCCCAAGGCATGCCCAAACAAGCTGACCTGACAAGGCGGCCAAGTAGGACCCAGCCTCTCATCATTACACGACAAAGTCTGGTATTGGAAGAAGCCACGCTGACATATGAAACCGCCTAATGCATTAACTTCCCATTACTCCCATGTAACAGACTTACCTATTGTACCGGTTCCTCACCTCTCTCCTATAAAAAAGGGAAACCTCAAGAGAAGGGATATGAGATAGAGCATATAGTGCACACTACAGGAGAAGATAGCTAAGAGTGAGTGCAGGCTCAGGGTCTGTAGATAGTAGAGTCCTTCTCATGTTATTTGCTTATGCTGCTCATGTTATTTGCTTATGCTGCTTATGTTATTTGCTGATGTTACTTATGTGAGAATACTTGGAGTTTGAATTCTGTTGTTCCCTTGCTTGGTATGATCAGTTGTGGTATGATTAGTGGTATGATTAGTGGTATGATTAGTGGTATGATTAGCTGTGGTATGATTAGCTAATGGCTTGTATTTTGACTGTGATACATTTGGCTTTCTAGTTAGTATGGTCTTGTGCTCTATTCAGCTCCATGCTTGCTGCTGTTGTGACTCTTACTTCTAAGTGTAGTTTCTAGTGATGATATGAAGGCTTCGTGATAAGTGTTTATTATGGTAATGTGATTTAATGTGCTCATGTGCTTACATATGCTCCAGGAGTAGTGCATTTTGCGTTCCCTGCACCCACACACTTCACTTCACCACCTACAGATGGTTGGAGCGACATTAGACGTCGCAATATCATCAATACTATTGTATCATCCTGCATTGGTACTTATTTTCTCAAGGCCATAGATTGTAGTGCAGCAGGTACTAGAATCACTGGGGAGTATATCTATGAGCACATAAAATGTGCCATAGAAGAGGTTGGGGCAGGGAATGTTGTACAAGTGGTCACAGACAATGCTTCAAATTGTAAGAGGATGGGAGAGTTAGTTGAGAGTGAATATTCCTCCATAGTGTGGACCCCATGCACGACCCACTCTATAGATCTTTTATTTGAGGATATAGGTAAGCTCACATGGGTCACTCCTATTCTTGCTAATGCCAAATGTATTATCTCATTCATACGTAAGAACCACAATGCACTCAGTATTTTTCGTAGTTATGGCGAAAAAAAAATCGGTTCGTATATCAGAGACACGGTTTGGCTATATCTTTTATGTGTTGAATCGTCTCTACGATTGCATGGATGCATTGCCCATGAAAGCTATAGATAGGAGATGGAGTAGCATGCCATGGCGCATGACAAACGCTGCAAAGTATGTGCAGCGAAAGATTCTTGACATGGCCTTTTGGCCGGAGATACAAACTCTTATCCCTGTCATAAAATCCATTCATATTGTGATATGTATTGTTGATATAGAGGGATCTACGATGGACCTTGTCTATCCAGCTCCATGTATGCCATATGATCTTCTTCTATTTAAATTTCTTTAATCATATTAATGTTTTTTAATGTTGTTCATGATTTTTTATGTTATAAACAAAATAACGTTCTACGTGTTGTGGATTCACGATGGGATTTTCTATCACATCCCATCCATGGATTTGCAACACTATTACATCCATACTTCAAGAGTCCTGAGTTGTGGTCGGAAGCTAGTCTTTGCCACATGAAGGACCTATATATGGAGAGGATTATGACGCCTGATCAACAAGTAGCATTTGATGCCGATTTCTCTCCTTACATGGGAAATATTGGCATCGCTTACGCGAGGACCACTTCTTTACGTGCTGATGTGACATCAAAGGCACTAGAGTGGTGGAACCATTACAGTTACAGGCATCAAGCTATGACATGTCATGCCCTTCGAGTATTATCACAGGTAATTTCTATTTTTTATGATCATTGTTCAATGATTTCTGAATTCTAAGTGACCATTGAGCGTTATATTGTTTATTATTTAGGATTCGAATGCAAGCCCATGTGAACGAAATTGGAGCAATTTTTCACTTGTGCATACCAAGCTTTGGAATCGCTTGAATGTTGTACAATTAGAGCGCGTGGTCTTTTGTAAGGCCAATTTATGATTACTTCAAAGTGTGAAGGATCTTAAGGGTCCAAGGCGGGTATATAGTATATACTAAGAAGCTAGAACTATAAATTCAATGTAAATTTTAATTTTAAAGCAACAAGTTAGATCAATGACAACTATAATGTTACTTATAATATGTGTGGAATGCCTTTACCGATGGGTGCGGTCCGTGCGGAGATATAGATTCATCTGTTCATGATGAACAAGATGAAATCTATAGGTTGCTGCATTCAGAGTTAGAGACATTCGATCATCATGTTACGAGATCACGTTCACGTTCTCTAGCACGAGGGATAGACACGGAGGTAGTAGTTGATCTTCCATCTACTAGTACAGCTCCATCCACATCGAGAGGACAGAGGTGCAAGATGCGCATCGATGGAGGCGAGATCCAATACCACTAGAGGATGATATACAGGATCAAGATCAGCTATTTGCAAGAGTATCCGTTGATCCGTCTATTATGCTAGTACCAGAGTTCGACGATGAAGGAAATGTCTTCGTCATGGAGGGCATTCTTTCATTAGAGGCATCATCATCCGAGAAGTCACTCAGTTTAGATGATAGTACCGAGTCAGATGATTGATTATTTATTTTTGTTTATTGCTATCATGATTCATGACTCATCTCTGGAGTCTTTATTGATTATAGTGAGTCGTTACATTGTATTTTGATGACATGATACTCACTGCTCAAAGTCTTAACATTGTATCTTTCTTTGTATGGTATTAGCTTCAGGCTTGTGACTTGCCGATTCATAGACCATGACGGACATTCGACAGATCACAGTGATTGTATTTTTCATCATGTATTTTGTATATAATCTACCTGGTGGTAACTGGTTCTACCTTCTCTCCATTTGGCATTGTCCAATATGTATTATGCTTTGATTATCGTTCGACATTCATTGATCTTGATTTTTGTAACGTAGGCTATAGCTAATGTTTAATGTATTAAAATTTCAATGTTGTGATCATTGATATTTCAAACTTGTAAATACTAAACTCTAATTAGTGAGTATTAATATTGTATTATATTATGAATATTGACAATCTAGAGTAGAGTCTAGAGTCTAAATAGTAGAGTCTAGAGTCTAGACATATACTATATACTAATATATATTTAATATTATGTTTGAACTTTGTATTAGAGTGAACCTTACACACCTTACCTTGAAGGAAAGGTAAGGTTCTCGCACCTTAAACACACCTAATGAACCTTAAACGAACCTTACGCACCTTATCTTGGCCATAAGGTTTGGTCCTCGCACCTTAAACGCACCGAATGCACTTGACCACCTAACCCTAGTCAATTGCAATTAATTGTTCCAACAAGAGAAAAAACTTTAGAGTCTCAGTAACCCTTGTAGAGCAAGAAACGAGGAAGTCTAATTGTAAAGGAGACCGTATAGCAAGACCAAGATATAAGAAAGGGTCTCAGCCCTACTCAATTGAGGAGCCGCCTCATGTTTCATCGATGAAGGATTGGTTAAGAAACACAAGATTCCAGTGCTTCATAAGAACAAACCAATAGTAGTTGAAGTAGTCGATGGACGACCTCTAGCATCTGGGAATATTACCAAGGAAACCACACCACTCAGAGTACACCTTGATGATCATGATTCGCACATATGTTCAAATGTTATATCATGTCTGATAAGCCATGTTATCATTAGAATGCCTTGGCTAATGAAACATAATCCAGACATCGATTGGGAAAAAAATAAAATCACTCATCGGGATATCGAGAAGAACCCAATATATGTAGGAGCCAAAGCCTTCATGCATGCATTAAGGAACCAACATATATGATCTATGTCGTACCGGGTCAAGAGTCCAAGAAAGATGATCCCGTAGAGCTATCTAGTCAGTACCAAGATTTTCAAGATGTTTTTGAGAAGAAGAATGAAGATATCCTCTCAGAACACAGACCTTATGATTGTGCCATAGAACTTCAAGAGGGAGCACAACCACCCTTCGAAGCAATCTATAGACTATCTCCAAAGGAACTTATAGAATTGCGTAAGAATATTGACAAGAATCTAACCAAGGGTTTTATCAAACACTCAAAGTCTCCTACAGGATCTCCTATCCTATTTGCATAGTTGGTACTCGTACCAGTACGAGTAGATTCGTACGTACCTCTCGTACCGTACGTACTCGTACGTATTCGTACCAATAGGTACCAATTTTTTTTTTTCCATTTTGACCATTTTGACTTGAATTTATTAAGAAAATACATTGGGTTTGCAGCTATGCTAGTTAGAGAACAATTATCTTCATGCATAGATACAATATTATGCATATTCATGGCAAAAAGTACCCTTCATATGTGTACACTCCCACGTACATGAAAATATGGAAAAAAAAAATTTCGTACTAATATCGTACGGATTCGTACCTCATGATTAGTACGTACCTGGCATCGTACTATTACGTACCGTACCTGTCGTACGGATCGTACCTGACCAACTATGCCTATTTGTAAAGAAGAAGGATGGAGCTCTCCGAATGTGTCAAGACTATCAACACTTGAATAAAGTAACTACCCTCTACCACTCATATCGGAGCTCTTGGAACGCCTTCAAAAAGTAAAGTTCTTCAGAAAGATTGACCTTCGAGAAGCTTATAATCTTGTCCGGATCAAAGAAGGAGACGAATGGAAGACAGCATTTCGAACAAGGTACGAGCATTTTGAGTATGTCGTTATGCCATTTACTCTCACAAATGCTCAAGCTATCTTTCAACAAATGATAAATGATATCTTTCGAGAGTATTTAGATTCTTTAGTGGTAATGTACCTTGATGATGTCTTAATATTCTTGAAAAAATCTAGAGAATCAATGAATGTCATGTAAAGATAGTCCTAGAGAAACTAAAAGAAAAAGGTTTATATGCAAAATTGGAGAAGTGCTCTTTTCATTGGCACAGGTGGAGTTTTTAGGGTACATTGTCTCAGAGAAAGGAATGTTTATGGACCCTAAGAAGATCAAGACAATCCTTGATTTGCAACCATCTTCATGTGTTCGAGATGTATAATGTTTTTTAGGGTTTGCCAATTTTTATCGGATATTCATCAGAGGTTACTCCAAGATAGTGATACTTCTCACAAAGCTTTCAAGAAATGCAAAATTCTCATGGACTGAAGAAGAAGAAAAAGCCTTCCACACCTTGAAATCAACATTCACCTCTACTACAATTCTAGTTCATCTTGATCCTACCAAGCTTTTGCCTTAGGGGCCATTCTATCTGAACATGGAGACGATGGAAACCTACATCCAGTTGCATATCCCTCAAGGAAATTTTCCCCTCCAAAGATTAATTATGAAATCCATGATAAAGAACTTCTTGCAATAGTAGATGCCTTTGATACCTGGCATCATCATCTAGAAGAAGCATCCCATAAAGTTACTATATATACATATCATAAGAATTTGGAGTATTTTATCACCACTCGCATCCTCAATAGAAGGAAATCTCGATGGAGTAACTTTTCATCCAGGTCTGACTTTGTCATCACATACCATCCAAAATTCCAACAATGTAAGTCAGATGCCTTGTCAAGGAGATCCTACCTTGTACCAAAGAAAGGCGAAGAGGCCTTTGATCAACGAGAGTATATAACTCAAGCCTGAACAGATCCCATTGGCACCTATCTCTTCAAGCCACCATGAAGATTCAAATTTGACTCATTTGATTCATGAGACTCTCCCATATCATACATGATGAATTGTTTTCTAACGTCAATTAAAAAATTCAAGAAGGAAAATTTCAAGAAGTAAATGAGTTCCAAAAAAAGGATGGGTTACTATTCTATAAGAACCTATAGTATGCCCCTCTAGGAAAGCCAAGGATCCAAGTACTTCAACAACGTCATGACAACTTTGCAACAGGACATTTTGGAGTAAATAAAACCATAGAACTCATATCAAGAAATTTTAAATGGCCTCAAATGTGGAAAGAGGTCAAAGAATATATTCGAACCTCTGACACTTGCAATAGATCTAAGGCACTGCAACATAAACCTCATGGGCTCTTACAACCTTTACCTATTCTATAAAGGTCATGGGCTTCATTATCTATGGATTTCATCACGGATCTACCAAAGTCAGATAAGTACGACGCCATTCTTGTTATAGTGGATAGATTTACAAACATGGCACACTTCATTCCAACTACCAAGGCAATCTCGGGTGCAAACACTACTGGACTTTTTATCAGATATATATTTCGGCTTCATGGATTGCCTGATGATATTGTCAGTGATCGAGGTCCACCGTTCATGTCCAGCTTTTGAAACAGTCTTTGCAAGCTCCTTGGTGTTCAAATTTAATTGTCTAGAGCCAATCATCCGCAAACTAATGGACAAACAGAACCGCTGAATCAAGTGCTAGAACAGTATCTTCATTGCACCATCAACTGTAATCAAAATGATTGGTTCAAGCTTTTACCCTTTGCAGAGTTTGCCTAAAACAACAGTGTTCATACATCTACCAAGCAAACTCCCTTCTTTGCAAATTATGGACAACATCCAAGGATGGGTATACAAATGCTAAATCATGTGAAGAACCGAGGTCCTAGAGATGAGGCCCACTATCTCATGGATATTCACAAAGAACTCGAGATCCATAGAGCTCAAGAACAATATAAAGTCCAAAATCCATCCTATCAAATTGGCGATAAAGTGCGGTTACTCGTGAATATGGAGTACGTTGTTCATTGGAAAGGGTATGACATTAGCAATCTTACTTGGGCACTTACAAAAAACCTTCAAAGAACACCAATCAAGGTTCGAGAATTCAAGAAGAAAAATCCAATGAAGCCGAGACTAGAGACCGTGACTACTCCTCGTGGAACTCCTCGATTGAGGAGGAGGTGATGTCATGGACAAAGGAATCCATCCTAAATCGATTGTCCTCTTGCTTGATTCTCATATCCATAGGTCATGTTTCGAATTAATGACATCATCGATGACATCATCAATTCGTAACCGCTATTAATGAACCGCCCTTGAAAACCTATAGAAGGAGGGCTTGGCTACATACATACTTAGTCTTGCAAATGCCAGTCTTGGGAACTCAAGGAGTCATGATCACCAAGTAAGTACTTTCAAGTTCTAGTTCGAGTTCTTGTCCTTTTTTCTAGTCTTGTCTAGTCTTGTATCTTGGACATCCTCTCTTGTCCTATTGTAATCTCGTAGTACGAGATCCTTTCCACTTATTCCTTGTATCTAGTTCATCTCCTTAAAGGGATTTCTTGTAATCCAGAGATCTTGCTTCATACCTATGGTCCGAGTTGTGGGATCTTCTATATCATCTCTAGTTGAGTTATCTATACCTATCACTCGCGGGTTGTGGGACTTCTTGTATCAATTATATATTCTTGTATTATTTCCCTACGTGGGTGATCTTGTAATCGAAGAGTGTAATTCCAAAATCTTGTCTAGTCTAGTTAGAGGGCACAATCTAGTCCTCCCCTAACAAAGAGTGGGGGATGTGTGAGCTACTTTTGTGATGTGTTATGAGAGTGCTCTTCATGTCAAAGGTCCTTGTATCTGCATGAGAATATTTTGCATGATTTCTGATAAATTGAATGTCATTTGCTCAAACCTTCCACTAGAACCCTACCTTCAAGGTTATAAGATAAAGAAAAATAAATCTTGGAGATTGTCATAAATGGTCCCATTTTTTAGAAATGGTAAAAAATAAGGTAAACAATTTTAATCACATAGTGTGATAGTACTCCTTGAGCGCTCTTCCATATATAACACATGGGTGTTTTGCAACTATTACTAGACCAAAAGCTAAACCCTAATTTTCATAAATGTAAGTGAAAAGCACTTTTGATATGAAAAGCAAAAGTGACACCTGCCATAATCCTATGAAAGATGTGTTTCATGATCCAATCGTCAATATTGAACCACATGGCATCTCAAATATCACTAGATAAAACTAAAATTATTCTTCGCATAAATCACGATGAAAATCTTGTTGCATTTTTTGGGATTGGCTTTTTGAACTTTCTGATGGCTTGTTTAACAAGGAAATCAATGCCTATACAAACACAAGCTATCAGGCACTTGTAATCATCTCACCTTAAACACAAGCTATTGGGCACTTGTAATTATCATCTTTGCAGCTCTTCCCATGCTTAGGGAGGTGGTGCCTTCAACTTGGAGGAGGCAGAGATGTGATGTGCTTCTTCATCAACGTCAAGGTGCATCACAAATAATACCTTATGTGACAATGATCACATATCAGATTTGGAGACTCTGGAGCTTTGGAGATTGTGGAGTTATGGACAACTTGTAAGCATATTTTCTATGCTATATTGTACCTTCAATACCTATTACTAAGAAACATTTTCCACTACACAAAGAACAATGTATAATCATTTATGCCATTATACTTTCCAACATTTTGATGCTCTGAGTTGCCATACTATGAAACAATCTATAGTAGGTAACCCACTTGTCACTGGATCATTCTTGACACATTAATTGTACTTGAACATTCATTGCAACCTGTATGAGTTGACATTGGTTCAAGAGTAGTCATATTTGTTGCACTATCTAAGAGAGAGTCTCCTTCATTGCCTATGGACAAATTCTCTTCGCTCATAAAAGGATATCTATAGTAAGAAAGAAAAGTAACCTAAACATCAAATAGGTTCGTGTCCCTAAATAAAATGTAAATTTAGCAATGGCTTCTCTAATGGTCAAGAATGTATCATTATAAACTATGAGCTAAAGGATGGACCAAAGCTTTTATAGATCACTACAAGTAAAATGAATCTAGAGTGAAATACAAAACTTGCAAAGTACTACTACTTCAAAAAGAAGATAATGTAGCTTGGGGACATTGTTTCTGAGAATTGTATCTCCATAATTATCTTTATATTAAATTTCTTCATTCTATTTGACTCGAGTTATTTGTAGAAATCGCTTACTCATAAATGATAACTTTGGTAGAAATTCACTCTCCAACAAGATGCAAATAAGGAGCAAGTGACTTCTCAAACATATCACCTTTCATAAGTCATATTGCGAATTCGCCCACCCCCACCCCCCTTTCCTATGATTCCCAATATAATCTCCCTTATTCTGATTGTTTCCATTTATCCCAACTTTTGTGCGTTGGGGGGGAGGGGGGGGTGTGTGTGTGTGTGTGTGTGTGTGTGTGTGTGTGTGTGTGTGTGTGTGTGTGTGCGCGCGCGCGCGCTCGCAAATGACATTTCTGAGTCGGTCCATTTCCCCAAAAATGGTCGTTCAATTTCAAGCGCCAAGAAACGCTTGTTCTGGGTATTATGCAAACAACTATGTTTAGATATTGGAAACCCAATTGTGTATGTCTTCCTCGAATCATCCTAAAACCAATGAATAGACAAGGAAGACAAATCAAACTATGGTGGACATGTGGCATATGTATGCTTCCTATAGACAATATGATTGGGATCTTTAGCTTCCCCAAATAGATCATAGAGTTCACTTATTATAACACTAAGCATTCGACTACTAGATATGTACAAATATGAAACGAGATCACCTATACTCGTTGGACTCCAAGTGGTGCAATAATGCTTTATGGCAGATTTTCTACAAAATATAAAGGAAATATTGCACATCGCAAGGGATACCATGAAGGCAACACAAGATCCTTCTATCCTTTCAAGCCTTGTGACCTCTAGGTTGAGAAGTGGATGTACACCTTAGGGTACCCCATGAACATGAGACAATTCATACTCAAGGCACTACAAGTTATCTTCCAACTTTGTGGTCCTCTCCATACTAGGCCATACGATGTCCAATGAGTTGCATTTACCTCAAGGGATCAAGGTTTTCCAACCTCGCAAGTCACCTCGTGGGGCACATATAATTCGGAGGGGTTATGTCTCCATGAAGTGTGAATTCGGACATTATGGCAAGAATATTTTGAATAGGACTCTTTGGGTCCCATTCGAGACATTCACATGTGTAGAAAGTTTGTGAGAAATAGCCCATGGAGAGAACTTCCATCACACCTATATGGTCTAAGTGTGGTGGTATAGGGCCTCGTTGTAGGGAGCCCAAGGGCAAATCATTGTGGACCTTATAGCTAGATGGCAAGTTCAATGTCCCACCCTTTTGTTTTCTAAGTATGGCTTGCACTTCATGTTGCTTTGCATAAGGATCCAAGAGGGATCTAACAATGGGCTTGCCTTCAACCACTAACAGGTTCAAAGACAATTAAGACTAGCATATGCACAAAGTTTTCTTCTTGTTATCCTCGTAATTTTAAATTGTTAAGTGATTTATGTCCCTTACAAGCTCAACCTACCAAAGACGCAATAGACCACAACCCTATTTATCCTTCGAAAAGAACATTGAAAAAGTTTTTGAATGGTTTAATATAGCTGATTGAAACACACATATAATACCATTCTAGCTACAGGTACCTAAGGATGATCACCCAAACGATGAGAAATAACTAATGCAACAAAGCCGCTACCATATGCTTCAGAGTGAACCTATTTCATGTATGCCATGGTTGTTACAAGGTCTGACATTGCAAATGCAATGGAAATCATTAGCGAACTTATCCCTAAACTTGGCATGGCACATTAGGAAGCCATCGAGTCCATCATGAGATATTTGAGCACAACCAGTGTGCCTATGCTATGGAAAGGTTCCATTGGAATTGCATGGATGTAGTAGCTCTGATATGGCCAATGATGTGTATACCAAAAACTCCACGAGTGACTATTTAATCACACTTGGCGAGATTGGCACAAATTCATGCTCTTATTGCATACAAAGAGTTGCTCTATTATCCACTACTAAGGCCACATTTTGTAAGCATACTTTCGCAATGATCCTTATGTGCATATGAAGACACTGATCCTAGAAAGTGCTACTTATCTTACTAAAAATCACATGTGTCATGCATAAACAAAGTTCATTTGGTAAGCGAATGAAGACATTTGGTAAGCATACCTTCGCAATGATCCTTATGTCCATATGCGGACACCGATCCTACAATGTGCTACTCATCTTACTAAAAATCACATATGTCATGCATAAACTAGGCATATTGATCTTAGATATCACTTCATCAAAGAGATTATTAAATATGAGCTGATCCCATTATCTTACCACAAAGGACCAAACAAACACTCTCACTACCTTTCAAATGCACAACATCCACATTGCATTTAGCAAGTGGAAGCTACATAGATTGTTGACTGTAAAGGTTCAAAAACTCTCCATATGTGCATTACTCATTCATTCATACAGTTTTATACTATAAATCTCTATCAAAGTTTCATAGATGTAATTATATAATAACTTTAATCTTAATAAAGATATGCATACTTTCACAATATTTTTAGCCTTTTGGGCCACTCGGCCAGCATAAACTAAAGCCCTGTAAAATTTTATCCCACAAAAAAAAGTCCTAGTAAGACTAAAGTTTGAGGGCCTAAAATAAGAGCACATCGAGGGCCCAAGTTCCTCAATGGATCATTGCTTTCAACAAGGCAAGCAATCGCGACTAAATTGATCAGAGCCTACGCAGCCTTGGTAAGATTGGATAGTCCCCATATTCAGTTTTAGGAACCCCAAACACACTTGTAGTATATGAATATATGAGATACAGGCTGTTCTTCTTGTCTATTTCAAATGGTGTTTGGACCACTCCCTAAATTGATGAGATATGACCAGTGATGTTTATATCTACTCTTGGTAGAGCTTGAATTTGAATGTAGATTAAACCACACAAACATGCATAGTCCCAATGGGCTTCACCTATCGCATAAATCAGGCACAAAAATTCTTTTACGCTTAAATAGGTGTTGATCTCATAACTAGTCTGTAGCACACAAGTGATCAAACTATTAAACCAAGCACTTGGGCATTTAAATAAACAATGTCATGTCAGCCCTTTTTGCCATATGCCCAATCATCAGATCAAGAATAAACATATGTTAAGACAGAATATCACTCAAAAAAATCCACCCAGTTTTCGAAAATAACTTCAAAGAAGTAATATGCTCCTCTCAATGAAATAAAATAGAAAGGACACACACACACCTGGACATTCAAGCCGAGTGTATCTAGGTCAATAATTTTTGCACTTTCTACCTACATTGAAGAAGATCCATCATACTTTGGTATGTTGACGAATCTCTATTCAAAAGTGTATCATATGACATACCTTCACTCCAATAGATCCTTCCACTATTTGTTTTGTCTCTTCAGAATGATCTTTATTCATATGTACCTGTCCTAACAAAGAACCAGGAGCTAGATCACCAAAAGAAAAAGCTAGAGTACTCGTCAAATTCAACTTAAAGAAGTTCTTACTGCTATTGGTGTAGAGAATTGAGAAATCGCATCTAGTTTTGTTTGTCTGAATTCATCTCCTGAAAATTCTGTACATCCAACAAGAAGCTCAATCCTCTTTTGGCCCACATGCATGGGAACCAAGTGACAATACCTTCTGCTGCTATGTACAACACTTAACTTCAAACAACCAGAAACAAAAAAGATGTTACACAGCTCAAAAAAATGTATTATCTTGACCACATGCATCTCCTCTTAAAATTTTCAACAAGAAGTGACCACAGGAGTCAGGTAATTTCTAAGTCATATTCAAATAACTGAAATTCAGAACTACATCATTGATGGCAAATTAAGAGCAACAAGAACCCATCAGAGCACAATCCTTAGTGCATAAGAGGTCATGAGTGAAGTTAAACAGAAATTGTAACCCGAAATCCTCTGTTGATACAGGGTTAAAATTTTCATGCTAAAAGCAGAATTTTTTTTTAAATGGATAGCCCCTCATATTTTGTCTTCTTGACATAAATCCTTTCCCAATTCCAGACTACCATATAATTGAAAGAGAGACCAAATTCTATCATCCCATACTAGCATTAGCAGAATCAAACTCATGCTGACATCCAGAACCCTTGAATTTTGTTTTGTGATTCTTGTTATGCAGGTGCATGGACAGTAGTAAGAAGCAATAGTAAAGACCTATTACATTGTACATACACAAAAACTTATAAGGCCAATCACATGGCATAGATGAATGATGATATTTATTAATAAGTACTATGTACACATAGTACATACTAATAACTAGTTGACAGTAACTACGCACAATGTACTAGTACGAGATGACTGTGGCAAAGGCACAAAACAATCAATTGTTACTCAAATTATAAATTATTGGTCATTGTACATATTCCATGCCACATTATTACATGCTACATACACTTACAAGTCATCTCAAAATTTAAAAATTTAAAAACCACTAGTGACTAACCAAATTAAAAATGTTAAACATTCATCATTCATCATTCCATAAATCCATCCTAATATCAGCTTTAAGTTCATGGTCACTTAAGACATCGCACAAAAGTAGTGGGCACTGAACACAAAGAGTCAACTCTCACAACTATCAAAAACAAATATTAGTAAATACAAATGTCAACGAGTCAACTATTACAACAAAACAATACCTAAAGAGACAAATTCTAATTTTTCATCAAGTGAAACATCATCATAAATTATCACCTTAGGCCCAACATTCTCAACACGTCAAGGTGCACAATTAGTGGATGCCTCTGCATAGACGAGGTTAATATCCGTGCCTGCATGAGAACTATCTGCTAGTACAAGCCAACAGTGTCATGCTATGAAGGTCAACTCTTGATAAAGCATACTACACAAATCTAATGTTGGAAAATAGCAACCTTTCCACGAGGAGGTGCATAAAATTTCAGACAAATTACATATTTTGAAAAGTCAACAGGTGGTCAAAGGCTGGTCTAAGGTGGTCAAAATGGTCCAAAATTACAAACAATTTCTTATTACATATTTGGAAAGTAATCTTCAAGAGCTCTATGTAAATATATATAACAGTTGGGTGTTTGCTAGCAGACTGGAGCTCAAAAACCAAACCTTAATTTCTGGTCAAAAAGTCAAAATTGAAGCTACCACTTGTCATCATCTGATTTAATCTTATTCAATGGCTAGGATTGTAACAAAGAAAGTCCAAGGCTAAAATTAAAGCTATGCAAATAATCTTTTTCGAAAATCATGCCGAAAAAACGGGATACCAGCTTTTTGTGTTTCCATATCCATATAGATTTTTTGTGGAGCAAAAGCAATGGATCACTTGCCTATATAAGGAGCATATGTAGAGCACATAAACACACATGTACACTAGCTTCTTGTGCACTCTCATACATAGAGTAACCTGGAGCACTTGTAAATTTATTGTTAGTTAAGTTTCATTTCTGAGGGCATTCTAGCCCTTTATTTATTGTTAGTTAAGTTTCATTTCTGAGGGCATTCTAGCCCTTCGCCATATCTTGTGTATACCTTATCTCTCTATTGTCTCTCTCTTTCTCTATCTACTTTGTCTCTATAATAATTGTGGGATTGCAAAATCCAACAATTGTATCAGAACAAGTTTTGGGAGTGTGTAATAGAATAGCTTGAGCATACTTTGTTGAGCTGACACACTGTAAAATATGGCACCTTCCTCGATGGTAGAGTTGACCATTTCAATGGAGAAAACTTCCACACTTGGCAAACACATCTTCGATACTATCTCATGATCACTCATCTATGGGATGAAGTTGAAGCAGAGCTACAGAAGTGAAACGGCTAGAACAAGGAAGAATTGGCTCGTACAAAAAATATTTTAGTGAACAAGCCAAGCAAGCTCAAAGTGTTGCCTCATCATCATCTTCAAGTGGTGGAGCAAGGACTACAAGCAAGAAGAGCAACAATTCCTAAAATTCCAAGCGAGGTTGTAGTCCAAGGACATGATGCAGATACGCATGAGTTCAAGCAATAATTACATTCACAATCTTGTAGGTATTAAAAGTGGAGGAGAAGTATGGACAAAAGTGCAAGGGATGTTTGGAACTAAGATTCAGCAGTCTCTTATTCCTCTTCTTATCTCTTTCTTTCAATTGGAAATGTCCAACTCAACATCAGGGGCACAGCACATAAACAAGTTCAAGAGCTACTTCCCTCGATCGACAAGGATTAATCATCCTATATCTAAGGAGATTGCACTTGCAATACTTCTCAAAGGTATTCAGTCTTCCTATAGCATGATTGTTACTATTCTCCAACAAAAGACAAAATCAAATCTTGACAGAATGATGGAGCAATTCAAAAGGAGGGAAAAAAAAACTAAAGTCAGAGAATGGGAATAACATGTCATTGCAACTAAGGCAAAGAAACTCAAGAAGTATAAACATTGCAACATGTCAAATCACAAAGAATCAGAGTGTTTTTCACTTAACCCGTGTAAAATATGTGGTAGAAAGACATGTAAAGCAGAATATTGTTACCAGAAAGAAGAAGAAGCCAAAGTTGTAGATGATATATGACAGGATGGAGTTGGTGGAGTGGTTGAAGAAACCATCTCCTTAAGCCAAATCATCTTCTCCATGTGTGTGTATGAGAGAGAGAGAGGGACAAGTGTAGATAAGCGCATATGACCTTAGCCTAAAACGGCTTGGGCCTTGGCCAACCTTGAGGGCTGAGGAAGTATGTTTGAATCTAAGTTCTATCTATTACTGAGATTGTTATTATGTCAGTATTGGCATCCCATATATTTGTCTCCATCCTTCCAAGTAATACTGTTGAGACGAGTAAGGTGAGTGAGTTCTCCTCGTTATGTGTAATGACTCGTCATGTCCAAGGTCCATGTGTGTGTTTGTGGACACTTGCATGACACCACTAGCATGAATCAAAATTATTCAAGTACCTACATCAGCAAAAACAATCAAGCAACAAAATATACCTACTTGGCATGTATCCCTTTTGTCAAGCTAGGACGGGATTGTTAGAAAATTGGAACTTTCCACAAACGGGTGCATCAAATTATACAAAAATTACAGATTCTAACAAGTCAACAAGTGGTCAAAGGCTGGACTAAGGTGGCCAAAATGATAAAAAATTATATAATTTTTTATTAAATGGTTGCAAAGTACTCTTCAAGAGCTATCCATATAACACTTGGGCATTTGGTGGCACCGTAGCATATTGGAGCTCCAAAGTCAAACCCTAATTTTTGGTCAAAAAGACAAAATCAGGTGCCACTTGTCACCATCTGATTTAATCTCATTCAATGGCCAGGATTGTACCAAAGATAAGCCAATGACAAAATAAAAGCTAAGCAAATAAGCTTTTCCAAAAGTCATGCTGAAAAAAGCAAGATAGCAGCTTTTTGTGTTTTCGTACAAGTTCTTCATGGAGCAAAAGCAATGGATCACTTGTCAATATAAGGAGCATATGTAGAGCACCAAAACACATGTACATTAGCTTCTTGTACACTCTCATACTTGGAGCACTTGTAAGTCTATCTTTTGTCGTTAAATTTTATTTTGAGGATGTTGTAGCCCTTAACCATATCTTTTGCATACCTTCTCTCTGTATTGTCTCTTTCTTTCTCTAACTACTTTGTCTCTATATTGATTGTGGGACCTCAAAATCCAACATCTGGGCCCTTTGTCGGAATGGAGGGCATATGATGGGCTTTCTCAACATCAATGTTATCTATATTGACCAAATAATCTCTTGTGACGCCACCACTCTCAACAGTATAAAGATGAGACTTAAATTGTAGATTTAAATCAAGATTTAGATCGAAGATTGAATCAAGATTTGATTCGTTTAAATCATAAAGAGTTTTTAAATCACAAAGTTTTTATTCACTTGGAGAAATTTGCTCTTTTGGTTCATACTCTTAAAGTATGCACACTCATCATTCTTAGTTAAGTAAGAGAAAAAAAAACTAAACATAGTGCATGTGGAAGGTTTGTGAGTGCAAGATGTGTTGATGCTCGAAGTTTGTGATTGGTTTGCTTGTGAGTGTGCATGTACAAGGGTGTATGATTAGAACAAGCACATTATGTTGACTCTTCAATCAATGTCGTTTGCAAGGGATCACCAACTAAGAGTGCATAGGAAAATTGGCCATGACGAAGCAAAAGATTCCATGTGGTTTTTTGTTCATGTAAATATTTGCACGTCTTATGTACTTTTCCAACTTGTGAAAGCTCTCTCAAGTCAAAAGCCATAAATCACCTTATTTATATTAAATTGAAGACAATATGTTATCTACATCTGGGAAATAGCTTTTCTTTTATTTTATGCTTTAGGACCCATGTCTCTCATTTAGACTTCATACAAAAGTAATGGTACTTGCACCTTGGAGGTGAAGAAGATCTCACAACTTATACATATTCCCCATCTTGCACTTCTCTCACTCTCCTCTCTCTCTCTCTCTCTCTCTCTCTCTCTCTCTCTCTCTCTCTCTCTCTCTCTCTCTCTCTCTCTCTCTCTCTCTCTCTCTCTCTCTCTCTCTCTCTCTCTCTCTCTCTCTCTCTCTCTCTCTCTCTCTCTCTCTCTCTCTCACACACACACACACACACACGAGATGCATTCTCATGCTTGTACTACCCTTTTGCATATAGACTATCATAGATATCGCACTCCATACACCCCCCACTTTCATGGGTATTTCCACATGCATATTACAGAGATCTATATCAGCTTTACCACTTTCTTCAGCACTTTTATCTTTTCCAATTGACAGAAGATACACCCATCTACATCAATTTGTCTCATAGGCCGAGTTCGGCCTCCTAATAGACGTAAAAAGGCTTTCTTTCTTCTTCCTCTTCTTCTTCTTCTTCTTCTTCTTCTTCTTCTTCTTCCTCTTCCTTCCCCCTCTCTCTCTCTCTCTCTCTCTCTCTCTCTCTCTCTCTCTCTCTCTCTCTCTCTCTCTCTCTCTCTCTCTCTCTCTCTCTCTCTCTCTCTCTCTCTCTCTCTCTCTCTCTCTCTCTCTCTCTCTCTCTCTCTCTCTCTCTTAATGGAACATCTGAAATTCCATGTTTTATTAGGAAAGTACAAAAACCCTTCAAGGTCTCACTCCAATTCCCCTCATGCTAATTTACCAAGAAAAGCAAAAACCAAACAAGTGTAAAAAGCCCCTTATATATACTATCATATATTCTCTAAGGGTCACATTCATAAATGTATGTATACATGTGTGTATGTCTATATGTAGATATGTTTGTATGTATGTCTATATGTATGTCAATCAAAATGTATGTATGTACATTTATATATAAATATGCATGAACATATGTTCATATATGTCTCAAAGTACCATTGTATAAACATAAGTACACATGTAAATATACACCCAATAAAGTGTTTAAGATGTATAAACAAGTATTTAGGATTAGATCACGGAAGCACACCATGTATAATCAATTGTATGTATGTATGTTGGTGCCCACCCCTAAATTAGGGAAATACCACACGGTGAGAAAAGAACACCCTGTGTCCCTCCCCACCTTATGGAGTAAAACAGTTTTTTATTAACCTAGTACAATTATCATTCTATAACGATCAAACACAAAAAGATAACAAAATAAATAAGACGTGAAATTTCCAAGGCCCATTCATGAAATGTTCAAATGAAAACTTTTTATCAAGTAATAAAGTTCCATAAGAAGTGTGATTTTCAAGTGGATGCATGACGTGTTTTAATGAAAGGCTTTTTTACCAATCATCCTCTTCTCTATAAACATTCATTAGTACCAACTCCATCAAACAAAGAAATGAAGCATGCATTGTGCAACACTAGCATAGTATGGAAGCTAGATATAGTCGTACATTCAATTTGTTTAAATCGTTATAAAAAAATCAAGAGGTTTAAGTTGTAGAGGTTTTTGAAAAGATGAAAGCGAAAATCGAGCTTTTTATTCATTAAGAGATATTTATATTATTTTCTTACTTAAAAGTATCCATAATACTTATTCAACACGTATATATACCGAGTGTCAAAACACACAATAGCTAATTTATTACCTTGTATACACTCCATAGTACATCAATAATATGTGGTAATTGTGACATGCCACACAATTCGAATAACAGTACACTTCTAAGTTTTTATCCATATACAATAAAAACTTAAATAATCTACAAACTCAAATCATGATGTATATTGCAATATACACCATAAATGAGATAGTGATTAAGGACATTTCATTACACAAGAAGTAAAAGAGATACATGAATGTCAATGGCATACAAAAAACATATCAAAATGATACTGTCATCTATGGTGTCATTCTTTATGGGTTCCTCATCAAACATACTAGTCCATCATGATGTACTATTGGACTTTGTATGTCCAAACTCGATTGCCATCTCTACACCTCCATGGCAAAGATCATCTCCACTAGAGGATCAAGCTCATGATTCCTCTCAATCATGTGCCTCCTCTATAGAAATCATAGGGCCACCAATACCACAAACACTCTAGGACCTACCATGTTGAGCACAACCTTGTCCACCTCGCCCTAAAGAATACTTCGATGGGGGACTAGTAGATGGGATGATGGATCATCTACACACAACATTTTGTATTAGAAAGTGGAATCTATAATGGAACATATACATCATTACGATTCATTTTGATTCATTTATATATTATAATTTATACCTATGTGACATTTGTCCATTCTCATGTGGTTACGAGCTTGACTACATATTTTCCGGACTCCATTGCAAGCATGGCAAAGATATCTCTCTCCTCCTAAGGGATTTGAGGGATATCTTTAACAAGATTGATATCAATATAATCTACAGTAACATGTGATTTGGGATTTACAAATTAGAGTTAATAATAGATACATATTTACACGTTTGTTTCTTTTGCTCCCTAGCACCTTAAGATTGCAAAAGATAATAGATTAACCTCTCAATTATGGCATGACTCAATCTATTCCTCTTATTTGTATCAAATGGAGCATGTGTACTCCAATTCCTCCCTGCAGTTCCATTATTACGATCTTGCAAAATATTCCATAGGCAAATTTCTCTGCAATTGACCTTATAAATTATGAAATGTTCATTGAAAAAATACTTAACAACAATACAATATTAGCTCCATGTTTCACCCACCATCTACCTCCATGAAAGCTAGTTCTCACGTAGTCATGTCGTGGGCAAACCAAAATATTCCTCCATCCTACAGAATCTTACACTCTCATCGTCCACCTGAGATAAGAGAGCTTCACCACCATATTTCCATAGTGCAAGATACAAAATCATACTATCCTCAAGAAACTCATTCATGCATCGTCCATCCGATCGAAGCTTATCGAGGAGATTATCTTAAGCTTTGGGGATGAAGAGTTATGGACAGCTTGTATTTGTTGTACATCCTTTATGCTATCTTGTAACTTCATGTACTTCATATTGGAATGTAATGTTACGTGCAGAGCATGGCTCTCTCTCTCTCTCTCTCTCTCTCTCTCTCTCTCTCTCTCTCTCTCTCTCTCTCTCTCTCTCTCTCTCTCTCTCTCTCTCTCTCTCTCTCTCTCTCTCTCTCTCTCTCTCTCTCTCTCTCTCTCTCTCTCTCTCTCTCTCTCTCTCTCTCTCTCTCTCTCTCTCTCTCTCTCTCTCTCTCTCTCTCTCTCTCTCTCTCTCTCTCTCTCTCTCTCTCTCTCTCTCTCTCTCTCTCTCTCTCTCTCTCTCTCTCTCTCTCATGTCTTGTCTATTCTCCATCATGTCTCTATAGTATCTATGTCTCTATATTGATTGTGGGCCTGAAAACCAACATCCTTGAGAGTAAAAAATCAAGACCCTGTCTCAATATTTCTTTCCAGATCAACAAGATAGAGCCTGTTCGCCAGCTTTGATAAATTCAGATCATAAAGTCTCCAAACATAGACATTTCCAACAGGATCAACAGCTC